>JAJAGP010002200.1:0-129447 GCA_025084515.1 Ancistrus triradiatus
ACAAAAGCTTATAGGACGAGCAACACACTGACTATAAAAACATGGAGATGAAAGAAAAGGTCTGGTGGAATAGAACTGAAAGGCTGGAGAATGATGGTGATAAAGCTCAGAGTGACTGGATGGAAGCGTTTTCTTGTTTATCTAAGTGCATTCTAATATGTTCATGATCCCAAAAAAACAAACTAGAGCTTCCTGCACTCATCTTCGCTCGCGTCTTTGTTTTTCAAGCTGACGATGTGAAGATGTGAAATCTCTGTGACGCATTAAGAGAAGGGAAATTAAAGAAAGCAAAAGCGTACAGGGAGTTTAAGAGTGATTAGACAAAAAACGTAGCGCACTTGGTGTGAAGCAACCAAGCAACCGCACCCACCCCCCACCCCCTAGGGCACGCCTCCCTCTTTGGTAAGCACTAACCTAATGCTTAGAAAATAAACCTGCTCAGGTTGTTTAGCGTGCCTTTGAGCCGTTACAGCCTTTGCAGTCTTTACGTCCCCGAAACATGTCCCAGGGATCGTGATCATGACAGCAGACCGGATGAGGGTTTGTAGGTAAGAGCCGAATCCCAGCAGACATGTAGAAGACCAGATGGAGCGGCCGAGTGAAACTGGAATAAAACGTGTAAAGGAGACGAGCCTCATCGTCGGTGATGTCATAGAAGGACAGAACGCCTGCGGGCCAATCCACGTACACGCCGACTCTCCAGGGCGAATATTCCGGGAGCCTGGTTTTAATGCCACCATGACGAGCCTCGCAAAATGGAAACGGAGTGCTCACTATAAGCCCCCAAGACTTTTGATTGTATCCAGGATAGCAGGCTGCCGAACGTCCCTTCCTGCTCATGTCTTTATAAGCCACTCCGATGGTGGCGTACCTCCCGAACCACTCCACCTGGCAGAAATGGCGACCCGTGAGCTCCTCCCTACACATGACCTGACTGGACACTTCAAAGCGCTCTGGGTTGTCAGAGACATGCTGTGGTTCTCTGTAATGGCACCACCCATCTTTATCTTCTTCACACACCTTCACATTTGTCGAGGCAGTGTTGGGGTCCAGGGTCAATGGGAAGTCATCTGAGGGCAGAACAGTGTGACGAGTGTTATTCAAATCATTCATTCACTACACGGTGCAAGATTAACACTTACACTGACGAAGTTCTTCAATGGTGCGACGCTCGCCCAGTCCGTGTACGCTGTTAGAAGAGAAATGTCAGTTACAACTTTATTAAACAGTGCTGTGATAATCTTTAGGTACAGTGGTGTTTGGAAATCACTGAAGCCTTTACAATTTTCTATACTTCCGCAAAAATGAATAGTCCATAATGATAACCCAATTAAACAAACGAGACAAAACTTTTATACTTTGTCACATGGACGTCGTTAGACCTGTTTTAGGGGGGATATAGCACCCCCCAAAATGTTCCCTAGCCCCCCCAAAATAAACACGCATTACTACTTTAAATAGTCAGTCGTTCTATTATTTATTCTCCCTTATTCAACTGTTCTATTTGTTTCCATATTCATGTAATAAAATTGGATAAAATATGGGTTTACTCCCACATGCCAAATACGTGTTAGGTTAACTGGTCCCTCTTAATTGCCCCCAGTGTGGACGAGTCTGACTAGTTACTAGATACGTGCCTTGCTCCTGTTCCAGATACAGTACTGTGCAAAAGTCTTACGCCACCATTAAATTAGTTGTTTAGTTGTTAGCTATGGTATAATGACCTTATATAACATATTGTCGACAACTGGACCCAAAAATGTCAAAATTGGTTTGTTCCCTCCATAATACTCTTTTCCACCAAGCTTCAATCCAATCTTTGTGAGCGTTATCATATCCATATGATCATTATACACCATAATGGTATATCTAATCTAATGGTGGCCTAAGACTTTTGCACAGTTCTGTATCCGTATTAGCTTTGGAGAAATATGTCATTTAAGTCTGATCCCTGCACAAGTTCTGTTGGAATTTTCCTTTAAAAATTATTTCCAGGCTACCCAAACTTATGCACAAGATTAGATACGGCAAGCGTGTCACAAACAGATTTTTTGCAGCACGCTATTTTTGTCTTTCACACACATTGTGTGCTATTTTTAAGAGCCAGTATTTTCAGTTAAATCATGATACAGGATCTGCATCACAACAGATGCTATTGCTGAGGTTTTTCATCTGTAACCAAAAAAAATCAGTACTTTCATTGTAAAAAGTGAACATTTCAATACAAAAAAAAAGTGTTACATTTACAGCATTTACAGCATTTAGCAGACGCCCTTATCCAGAGTGACTTACAATTGGTACAGTCTTACAATCCAAGCAATCCAAAAAAAAAAAAAGTTAAGGGTCTTGTTCAAGGGCCCAACAGTGGCAGCTTGGCAGAGGTGGGATTTGAACCCTGGACCTTCTAGTCCATAGCCCAGTACCTTAACCGCTAGGCCACCACAGTCCCAAAAAAGAGTTAGCATTTACAAAAATCATGTATTTTGAAGTACTCTTGAATTCTCCATTTTACAATGTCTATTGTTTTATATTATGTATTGTATTACATTATATGTTTTTAAATTTTCAATTGTATTATATTCATAATATTTTATTCTCCTTATAGTTTACAATTTGATGTAATTTATTTTATTATACAATTAGATTTTCTCAATTTATCTTCCTCATGCCACTATTTTTTCTTTAATTTATTATTTTCTACATTTTATTGCATTTTCTACAGTTTATTTTCTTTATGTTGTCTATTTTAATTATACTATTTACCTTCTGTGTATTTAAACTATTATTATAAATGTATTATTTAGGTAACTTTGTTTATTTCTTACATATATAAAATCTAGGCTGCCCAATGAGGTTGGGTCCCTTTTTTGAGTCTTGGTACTCCCATGGTTTCTTCTTTATAAAATTTGGGGTTTTAGAGGTTTTGCTTGCCACTGTCGCCATAGGCTTGCTCAGTTAGCTCTTTGGGTCTAGATAGTTGTAAAGCCGCTGTGAAACAATGTCGAAAAAAAACACTACAGAAATGAATTTGACTTGATTTGGAAAGCGAGAGAGCCAAAGAGATGATTAGAACGCTGTTTAGAACGGACAGTGGGCTTCAAACTGGACGGGCTGGTCCAAAACCTGACACCTATTAACCCTAATCAAGTGCAGTACAGGGAAACCAGCAGAGTAGCAGATACAGAGAGGCACTTACACTAATCTCTCCAGTTGGATTCCTGGATCTTCTACCAGAGAGCTGAGCAGATCGAACCCGGCTCCTTCCACTTGATTATAGCTCAGGTCCAGTTCCCACATGTGGGAAGGATTTGAGCGTAACGCATGTGCCAGTGTGGCAGCGCCAACCTGTGTGATGTTGCAATACTTCATTCTAAAAAGACAGAGATCGTTAGTGAAAAACAGAGGTTTAGTGTTCAGAATGAAAAAGCTGCTAGGATGAATACCATTTATGTATTATTAAAATAATCAATTAAAATGAGCTAGAAACACCACAAACTAAACTAAGAAATAAAACAGTTTCTCTATTAAACACACCGGAGAGTCTCCAGTTTGCAGGCTGCATTGCCAAGTCCAGCTGAGAGAAGCTCCATGGAGGAATCTCTTAGATAATTCATGCTGAGGTCCAGGACTCGGAGGCTGGATGAGCTGAGGGCTGAGGCCAGAGCTTTACATGCTTTATCGTTTGGATTAGTAGCAGGTGACCTATAACAACAACTGAGATTTTACGATAATGACATGAATTAAGCCTTCAGAAGACATCCATGAGCATTATAGAAATCTGTATGAAGTTTTATTCCTGTTGAACCCCTTCTACTTTTAGAGCATGCTCCTGTTTTCTTGCCAAATCTTTATTTATAAAAAAAATATCCTGTAATAATGATTAAAAAAAAAATTCACAGTGTATATGTGAATCTACAGAATCTAAAGTATATTTTCTGTTTATATGACAAAAATGCGGAAGATAAATGGGGAACCCTTTAGAATGTTCTATATTTCTGCATAAATATGACCTAAAACATCATCAGATTTTCACACAAGTCCTAAAAGTAGATAAAGAGAACCCAGTTAAACAAATGAGACAAAAATATTATACTTGGTCATTTATTTATTGGGGAAAATGATCCAATATTACATATTAGTGAGTGGCAAAAGTATGTGAACCTCTAGGATTTGCAGTTTATTTTAAGGTGAAATTAGAGTCAGGTGTTTTCAATCAATGGGATGACAATCAGGTGTGAGGGGGCACCCTGTTTTATTTAAAGAACAGGGATCTATCAAAGTCTGCTCTTCACTCTTCACAACACTTTGTGGAAGTGTATCAGGCACGAACAAAGTACGATTTTGAGAGCCTCAGCAACAGAGTTGTTTAGATGCATCAGGCCTGGAAAAGGTACAACCATCTCTAAAGAGTTTGGACTCCACCAATCCACAGTCAGACAGATTGTGTACAAATGGAGGAAATTCAAGACCATTGTTACCCTCCCCGACCCGAGTGGTCGACCAACAAAGATCACTCCAAGAGCAAGGTGTGTATAGTTGTGAGAGTTGGTGAGGTCACAAAGGCCCCCAGGGTAACTCTAATCACTAAGGCCTCTCTCACTTGGCTAATGTTTAATGTTCATGAGTCACCATCAGAAGAACACTGAAACAACAATTGTGTGGCATGGCAGGGTTGCAAGCAGACGCCAATGCTCCCAAAAGAACATTGCTGCCGTTCTGCAGTTGCTAAAGATCACTTGGACAGAAAGGCTATGGAAGAATGTTTTGTGGATGAATGAGAACAAAATAGAACTTTTTTTGGCTTAAGAAGCGTTATGTGGAGAAAGGAAACACTGCATCCAGCATAAGAACCTTATCCCTCTGTGGGAAAAACATGGTGGTTGTAGTATCATGTTTGGGCCTGTTTGCTGGCATCTGGGCAGAACAGCTTTGCCCTCATTGATGGAACAAATGAATTCTGAATGATAACGGAATTCTAATGGAAATGTCAGACATCTGTCCATGATGAACTGAATCTCAAGAGAAGGAGGGTCATGCAGCAAGACAACGACCCTAAGCACACAAGCCGTTCTACAAAAGAATGGTTACAGAAGAATAAAGTTCATGTTTTGGAATGGCCAAGTCAAAGGGCTAAAATTCCTCCAAGCCGGTGTGCAGGACTGATCAACAGTTACAGGAAACGTTTAGCTGCAGTTATTGCTGCACAGGGGGTCACACCAGATACTGAAAGCAAAGGCTCACATACTTTTGCCACTCACTAATATGTAATATTGGATCATTTTCCTCAATAAATAAATGACCAAGTATAATATTTTTGTCTCATTTCTTTATCTGGGTTCTCTTTATCTACTTTTAGGACTTGTGTGAAAATCTGATGATGTTTTAGGTTATATTTATGCAGAAATATAGAAAATTCTAAAGGGTTCACAAACTTTCAAGCACCACTTTACATGTACATAGCAAAATCCGATTTATTCTTTACACTAATTTAATTTTGTTTTATTTGATTTTTTACACTTTCTACAATGTGCACTCCTATCTCTTGCTGCTGTAATCCTTAAATTTCCCCATTGTGGGACTAATAAAGGATTATCTTATCTAAACTAAAATAAACGTAACTAATTTTGACATATGCCTTTCGAACCTTTTGCTTTATGTACTGATTACCAAAGTCCTGATGAAGCTAGCCTTCAAACAAAATGTTATGATAAAAAGTTAAACTTATTAAATAAATAGTTAAAGTTATATCAGCATCCTTACTGGAAGCATTATTGGGATTCACTGTCAAACATGTACAGTGGGGTAAAAAAGTATTTAGTCAGCCACTGATTGTGCAAGTTCTCCTATTTAGAAAGACAAGAGAGGTCTATAATTTTGTATCATAGGTAGACTTCAACTATGAGAGACAAAATTAGAAAAAGAAATCCTGGAAATCACAATGTAGGATTTTTAAAGAATTTAATTGTAAATCATGGTGGAAAATAAGTATTTGGTCATCCACAAACAAGCAAGATTTCTGTCTCTCACAGACCTGTAACTTCTTTAAGAAGCTCTTCTGTCCTCCACTCGTTACCTGTATTAATGGCACCTGCTTGACCTCATTATCTGTATAAAAAACACCTGTCCACAGCCTCAAACAGTCAGACTTCAAACTCAAGATCAAAGAGCTGTCGAAGGACACCAGGGCCAAAAATTGTAGACATTGTAGATATTGTTTACTTGTTTGGATCTGTGAATAAACGTCACCTGACCCTGAATCTGCGTTCGTCTGGCAACTTCCCTTCCAAGGTTACATGCAAATTAATCTTCAGTTAAAAGGGAGTGCATATGAACCTTAACGAGCTTTTGGCCGTGGCTAATTGAAAGAAAAAAAAATGTTGCCAGTTGAAATAATGGAAAGGGTCATAAAACTCCTTCAAGAAGGAAATCCAACACAGAGTGAGACAAAAGATGTTGGTCGTTCCCAGTCAGCTGTGTCCAAAATCTGATGCAAGTATAAACAAATTTACAAAGACTATACAAGGAAAACATTTGAGTTCACCAAGTAAGATGTACCTGTAATTTTTTTTGCTGTTGATGATTCCATTGTAAAAAATCCCACTAATTAAAATAATGTAATTAATTTACAACTCCAGTTCCATTGAAGTTGCGACATTGTGCAAAACATAAATAAAAACAGAATATGATGATTTGCAAATCCATTTCAACCCATATTCAATTGAATACACTACAAAGACCAGATATTTAATGTTCAAACGGATAAACTTTGTTTTTTTTGTTTTTTTGCAAATATTCACTCATTTTGAATTTGATGCCTGCAACACGTTCTGAAACAGTTGGGACAGGGGCAACAAAAGATTGAAAGTTGAGGAATACCCAAAAAACCCCTGTTTGGGACATTCCACAGGTGAACAGGTTCATTGGAAACAGGCGAGTGTCATGATTGGGTATAAAGGGAGCATCCCCGAAAGGCTCAGTCGTTCACAAGCTAGGATGGGGTGAGGTTCACCATTTTGTGAACAACTGCGTGAGCAAATAGTCCAACTGTTTAAGAACAAGGTTTCTCAATGTGCAATTGCAAGGAATTTAGGGATCATCTAAAGTCCATAATATTATAAAAAGATTCAGAGAATCTGGAGAAATCTCTGCAAGTAAGCAGCAAAGCTGAAAACCAACATTGAATGCCCGTGACCTTTGATCCCTCAGGCGGCACTGCTTTAAAAAACGACATCATTCTGTAAGGGATATTACCACATGGGCTCAGGGACACTTCAGAAAACCACTGTCAGTGATCACAGTTTGTTGCTCCATCTACCAGTGCAAGTTAAAACTCTACCAGGCAAAGCCAAAGCCATAGATCAACAACACCCAGAAACACCACCGGCTCCTCTGGGCCCGAGCTCCTCTGAGATGGACTGACCAAAGTGGAAGAGTGTCCTGTGGTCTGACGAGTCCACATTTCTAATTGTTTTTGGAAATCATGGACATTGTGTCCTCCGGGTGAAAGAGGAAATGGACTGTCCGGATTGTCATCAGTGCTAAGTTCAAAAGCCAGCATCTCTGATGGTACGGGGTGTGTTAGTGCCCATGGCATGGGTAACTTGCTCATCTGTGAAGGCACCTTTAATGCTGAAAGGTACATACAGGTTTTGGAGCAGCATATGCTGCCATCCAAGCAACGTCTTTTTCAGGGACGTCCCTGCTAATGTCAGCAAGACAATGCCAAGCCACATTCTGCATGTGTTACAGCAGCGCGGCTTCATAGTAACAGTGTGCGGGTACTAGAGTGGCCTGCTGCAGCACAGACCTGTCTCCCAATGAAAATGTGTGGCTCATTATGAAGCGCAAAATACGACAACGGAGACCCCGGACTGTTGAGCAACTGTAGTTGTACATCAAGCAAGAATGGGAAAGAATTCCACCTACAAAGCTTCAACAATTAGTGTCCTCAGTTTCTTACGCTTATTGAATGTTGATAAAAGGAAAGGTGATGTAACACAGTGGTAAACATGCTCCTGTCCCAACTGTTTTGGAACCTGTTGCAGGCATCACATTCAAAATGAGTGAATATTTGCAAAAATCAACAAAGTTTATTGATTGAGTTTATCATAAAGAAGCTGAATATTTAAAAAGACACCATTGATAAATTTCTCCTTGTCATCCAGCATGATTCTCCAATATTCTAAAGACCATCATGTGATGTGACTGAATCTCTGTCTTCAGGTGCCCCCTAAATGCTCGCTGGGCTTTAAGGTCAGGTGATTGACCTTAAAGCCCCCACACTGTACATGGGCACAAAGTTATGAGATTTAATCTGACACAAAACATAAACACCAACCTCGGACTATCTTCAATCCAGTCAAACCTGACCAGTATCAGAGTCTCCAGTCTGAAACGTGGATCTTCCAGCAGAGAGCAAAGCTGCTGAAATGCTTTAATGCTTGCACGGGTGTAGCTCAGGTCCAGTTCTCTCAGGTGTGATGGGTTTAAGGAAAAAGCTGAGATCAGTGCAGAAATGCCTTCTGAATGTAAATCACAGGAGGTCAAACTGGACAGAAGAACCAAAAGGTAAATAAACTAATGGTGACTTTGTGCAAACCACAACTTTTATTATTGATGTGCCAAAAGTAATGGGACAGCAGTATCTAAATTGATTATGAAGTGATGGTACCTCAGGGGACCCTTCTCATATCACATTGATACAACTACACTCATATTACCCCACCAACCACACTATACGACACCATAACAACTGCTTAGCAACCACCTGGGACTGCATAGCAACCACTTACCAACACCATAGGAACCACCTGAGAAACAATAGAAACCACCTAACAACACCATAACAACCAACTGGGAAACCATAAAAACCACCTAGCAACACCATAGCAACCACCTGGGAAACCTTAGAAACCATCTGGCAACACCATAACAACCCCCTCAGAAACCACCTAGCAACACCATAGCAACCACTTAGCAATAATCACTTGGAAAACCATAGAAACCACCTAACAACACCATAGCAACCACTTAGCAATAACCTAACAACACCACAGAAACCACCTAGCAACACCATAACAACCACTTAGCAACCACCTGGAAAACCATAGAAACCACCTAGCATTAGCCACCAACTTGTCCAGAACTGGTGAGAGGAGTGCTCTGGAGAGTTCTGATGAACGATGTGGTGTGACGTGAATGTTCACCCGACATAAGCCCAATCGAGCGTTTATGGGATGTGCTGGAGAGGTCCATTCGCACCAGAGATCCTGCACCTTTAAAATACCACAGAGCTGTGGGTGGCTACCCAGGTGGCATTGGTCAACATCCCTCCAGACGTTTTCCATCCACTTGTGGAATCAATGCCATGTCAAGTTGCTGCACTTTGCCGGTCTAGAGGGGGTCCTACATGATACTAGTGACTGTCCCATGACTTGATTTTTGTGTTAGTAACATTATTATTAAGGATGTATCAGTACCAACTCTGATTTCTGTTAAGAGCCTAATACTGTGCACATATACCAACAACTAATAATGCCCAATCTACTGTCCGGAGTATGTCATGTGACTATGCAGCTCATAGATGTCAATTTAATTCTAGAATTAATACATTTTATTTATTAGATGAGGTTAAACTAACCCAATTAACCCACCATTACACTCAATAATACATTATATAGAGAATAGTTTGTGGACACCCCAAAAAAACTTACATCCAAAATGGATATTAGTACAACCCCAATTCCAATTAAGTCAGACGTTGTGTAAAACATAATTAAAAACAGAATACGATCATTTGTAAATCCTTTTCAACCCATATTCAACTGAATACACTACAAAGACAAGATATTTAATGTTCAAACGGAATTCCAACTTCATTGGAATTAGGGTTGTATGAAGTCCCCCCGACCTTTGCTGCTACAACAGCCTTTGTTCTTCTAGTAGGGCTTTCTACTAGATTTTGGAACATGACCTTGAGGTGAGCCTGAAGCTGGCAAACCAATTTTCTATGGTCTTTGTTTAAGGACAGCAGGTCAGAAAGTTCATGAACTGACTTGTTGGAAGCTTGTTGGAAGCTGGACTGAACTGTGTCATACTGAGAGTCACTGGGTTATCATTACAACCCATTCTACTGACACTGTTTATCTATGGAGAATCAGGAAATGTACACTTTATATTATGAATACAACAACTCCTTCTTGGTGGTTATTTTTTGTCAATTAGTGTATATCAGTAATTTGGATAGTAAGAGTCAGATACTCAATGTACTTACACTCTAGAAGTACTGATGCATCCCTAATTGTATTCGTTTTTTTTGTAGTTTTCTTATTGTTGTAATCTACCTCAGCTTTTGTATTTGGCAGTTCTTGTTTTCGAGTCCCTTCGATAACTTCACAGCTGCTTTGACACCACAGTTACAGAAATTCTCACTCAAATCAAGATCTTTCAGACAGCAAGAGCTGCTCTTCAGGGCTTCTGCCAAAATTTCGCAGCAGCCGTCTGAGAGCTGCCTGTTTCCACTCAGGCTGAGGAAAAAAAAGACAAATTAGAATTAAGGTAGTCAAGACAAAGAAGTTAAGAAATTACTTAAATGTACTTAAATAGTAAACACTGCCTCATAAAACACAAAAAACAGCTTCTGAATATGATTTGGTATCATTCTTACAAAAACAAAATATAAATTATTTATAATGTCAGCTATAGTCGGGCTGGGTATCGAAAACCGTTCCAAAATTCCCATAAAAAACAAAACAAACAAAAACAAAACAAAACAGAATTTCGATTCCACTTATCAGTTCCTACTAACCCATTTTAAGCTTCAAATAAACAGCTCCGATTAGTGAACAAAGCTTAACGTGGCTTAATGTACTACAACAATGACCTAAGAAAACCAAAGTTCTTTCAATTATTACTGATCATAAGTAATCCCTACTGCTGAAATGATGAACCTGTGATCCAAAAGGGAAAGTTATCATTTTTACCTTAAGCTTTAAACTTATTACAGGGGAAAAGCTCAATGTGGCTAAATGTACTTAAACAGTGACCCTGGAACACCGAACTTCTCTCATTACTACTGCTCATAACTAATCCCTGCTCCTAAAGTGACGAACATCTGGTCCAAAGGGAAAGCAAACGCTTTTTTCTTCCTATTTAAATCCGTTATATGTAAGAAGCTTAACGTAAAATGATTACTTTTCTATTGGATCACAGGTTCATCATTTCAGCAGTCGAGATTACTTATGACCAGCAGTTTACTTATGACACTAGGTTTAGTGTTTCTAGGTCATTGTTTTAGTACATTATTATACATCATGGGTCATGAATCACACAGTTGAAATAAAAAATAAAAGATATTCTTTATACCTAAACGTATGGCATCATATTTTTCACCATCTTGGAACTGAAACTTGGTACTAATAAGATCTAATAAAAAGCCGAATAGGAATCAGAATCATAGTTGATAAAATGCAAACCATACAAAAATC
Organism: Ancistrus triradiatus; assembly: GCA_025084515.1. Classification (NCBI taxonomy): domain Eukaryota; kingdom Metazoa; phylum Chordata; class Actinopteri; order Siluriformes; family Loricariidae; genus Ancistrus; species Ancistrus triradiatus. Next base: position 11,487 of record JAJAGP010002200.1, read on the forward strand.
AAGTATTCTGTGTACCTCGTGTTTCAATATCTGCAGAGTGAAACTGCATTTCCTATGTTAATAACAATGTGAGCAAACCTGAACGTTGTCACATGACATGAACAGATCTGCTGATCTGGAATAGGCTCCCACCCCGAGAAGTATTTAGACTTAGGAACCGCTCTTGGCGAAACTGGAGGGACTTCACTGAATACACACTTAAAACAAACACTTTACGGAACTACAGGAACTTCTGGAACTTGTCGACCACCTGGATTTAATGGTGCCAGGAAAATATTAGACTTTTGACATCAGGAAACGATACAAAAGTCTCAAGGAATGGAACTCTGTAACCAACAGACTTCACCTTGCAAGAGGTGGAGATCAAACTAGGGAGGCTAAACATTTCTCTACCTACCTCACCTTCTAAAAGGGCCTTAAAACATTTCTATTTACATCAGCATTAGTCTAGAGCCACTCTAACATTGGAATTTTAATCTTAATTGTAATATTTTTCATTCGACTATGCCTTGTGTTTTTTAAGTTGATTCTTTTAGCTTAATTATTGTCTTAACTGTAATTCTTTTAGCTCAATCTTTGTCTTTTATACCTGTTAAAATCCTTCTAGATCACCATTCTCAGAAACAAGATCCCAAACCGCTTTAGATTTGGCAGAGATCCAGGTACTCTTGATCCCAAACAATTTTAGATTTGTCAGAAATCCAGGTACTCTTGATCCCAAACCGTTTTAGATTTGGCAGAGATCCAGGTACTCTTGATCCCAAACTGTTTTAGATTTGGCAGAGATCCAGGTACTCTTGATCCCAAACTATTTTAGATTTGGCAGAGATCCAGGTACTCTGTTTTAATGTGTCCTCTCACCATATTCTGCCTTTGGTGACATGTTGATTTACAGTGTATTAATTCACTCATTTGTTCATTTTACTCAAGCATCTCTTTTAATTTGATTCCTGCTTTTTTACTGTTTTCTTTTGCTTTACTGTATTTATGTCATTTCCTGCACTGTACAGCACTTTGGACTACTGCTGTACGAATGGTGCTATATAAATAAAGATTATAATTATTCCTGAACCACTTCGGTTTCCCGAGATGCATGTCAGGTTCCTGGCACCACGGGAAAGTTCTTAACACCGATAAGTCCACGTGGTTGAATGGCACCTTACTTGTGTCTTTACCCACTTACCTCCCATTTTGACATGGGCAGGTTCTTGAGTCTTGCGTGTCTTTCTTATGTTAGTAAATAAAAAGCATAACCTGAAGCATCATGATTGATTCTATCTGTTTACTTACCAAAGCTTCTCTAGGCGACATCCAGGGTCCACTAATATTCTTGCCAGCATCTCCACTGTCTCGTCTACCACACTGTAAGAATTGCTTATGGTCAGCTCTCTCAGGTGTGATGGATTCAATAAAAGAGCTGAGGCCAGAGGATCTCTCATCTTATAAAAATAATTTGGGACCCTAAAATCAAAGACAAATATGGTGTGAGAGAGTGCCAAAACAGTAACATTAACACTTTTTAATCTAATCTACATCTCAGCCTCATCCCCAAACACTGGTGTTTGGTATCAGTTTCTGTCAAATGTGTAACCAGCCATGGAGGCTTCACTCTGCAAAGTAGTGATCCACGACCGAACCATACTGGTTTGTATCCCACCGCTGGCTAGGTGAAGCTTGAGTTGCGATTTGAGTTGACGATGAGTCTCGCAGTTACCGGGTATTGGAAGGGGAACTAATGACGTGGTACTGCCCCGGAGTTCCAGATCTGTGAGAGCCAGAAATCTTGCTTGTTTGTGGGTGACCAAATACTTATTTTCCACCATAATTTCCAATTAATTTCTTTAAAAATCTACAATGTGATTTCCTGGATTTTTTTTCTCATTTTGTCTGTCATAGTTGAAGTGTACCTATGATGAAAATTACAGACCTCTCTCATCTTTAAAAGTCGGAGAACTTGCACAATCAGTGGCTGACTTCTGCCCCACTGTGTGTATATATATATATATATATATATATATATATATATATATATATATATATATTTTTTTTTTTCCCCCCAAGTCAATGGCAATTTAGAGTAATCAGTTAACCTAACACATGTCTTTGGACTGTGGGAGGAAACCACAATAACAGGAGTTACATCACACAGACACAAGATTGTATCAGTTGTAAGTCGCTTTGGATAAAGGCGTCTGCTAAATGCTGTAAATGTAAAATTAATTTAAAAGTGAAAAATAAAATAACAGTGTTGGAAAAGTGATTTAGTGCTTTGTGGAGCCACCTTTTGCTTTAATTTCAGCCATCAATCTGTTTGGATCTGTCCTGACCAGGATTACACAGCTAGATTGGGGAATATTTGCCCATTCTCCCTTGCAAAATTGTTCGAGCTCGGTCAAATTTTGTGGTGACGACAACACAATGCTCTCTTCATTTAGGTCATGACTTGGCCACTGAAGGCTAACCATCTTCCTATCCTTAGGCCACTGTTTTGTTTTTTTAATGGGTGTATTTAAGGTCGTTTTCATGATTGAAGGTGAAGCTCCTGCCTGTTTTCAGCTGTCTAGAAGAGGGTCGCATGTTTTCCTCACACCATTCAAGTATTTGGATGTACTTGGTAGCATCCATTTTTCCTTTCAATCTTGACCAGTTTCCCAGTTCTTGCTGAAAAGAGTGTGCTGTGTTTGGTTTAAAAGCCCTTTTAAAAGCGCATTTGAAACCATGGTCAATTGTTGTGTTACCATCCAGTAATTACTAGTAATAACTAGTGGATGCCACCACTACTACTGGATAGTAACACAAAAATGCCTTAAGAAGCAGCTGGTGATATTCTGAACTAATTAAAACCACTACAGCTAATGTCCAGTATCGAACTGTGATCTTGAAGGTTGAAGGTGACTGGCTGTACCTGAGCAAATTTATAATGGTTTCTGTAAGAGGTTTATTACTTATCCAAACCAGATATTTTACTAATTACATTATAATTTATCGGAAATTTTAAAGTGTTGTTTTATTTTTGAGTGTTATGGTGTATAAATACATTTGGAAGAAGTTAGACATTTATTTTGAATTATAAAGATGACTTTCAATATGCATTGTATTTTTTTTGTGTAAAAACCACAAGGAAATTGTTTTGCAATGCTTATGCTTCAGAAGTAAAAAAGGGACTGTCTTTAATTGAATGTAAAACCGATAACCGTGAGAAAATCGAATCGTGAACTCAGTATCGTGAGCAGAGTCCATCATTCACCCCAGTGATACATAAATGTACATTGGGGCAAAAAAGTATTTAGTCAGCCACTGATTGTGCAAGTTCTCCTACTTAGAAATATGAGAGAGGTCTGTAATTTTCATCACAGGTACACTTCAACTATGAGAGACAAAATGAGAAACAAATCCAGGAAATCACATTGTAGGATTTTTAAATAATTTAATTGTAAATCATGGCGGAAAATAAGTACTTGGTCACCCACAAACAAACAGGTTTTCTGGCTCTCAGAGACTTGTAACTTCTTCTTTAAGAAGCTCTTCTGTCCTCCCCTTGTTACCTGTATTAATGACACCAGGAAGAAAACTGTAGACCTGCACCAGGCTGGGAAGAGTGAATCTACAAAAGGCAATGAGGTTGGTGTGAATAAATCAACTGTGGGAGCAATTGTAAGAAAATGGAAGACATACAAGATAATCTCCCTCGATCTGGGGCCAAACGCAAGATCTCATCACGTGGGGTCAAAATGATCCTGAGAACGGTGAGCAAAAATCCCAGAACTACACAGAGGGACCTGATGAATGACCTGCAGAGAGCTGGGACCAAAGTAACAAAGGCTACCATCAGTAACACACTACACCGAGAGGGACTCAGATCCTGCAGTGCCAGGCGTGTCCACCTGCTTAAGCCAGTATATGTCCAGGCCCGTCTGAAGTTTGCCAGAGAACATATGGATGATCCAGAAGAGGATTGGGAGAAGATCATGTGGTCAGATGAAACCAAAATAGAACTTTTTTTGGTAAAAACTCAACTCGTCGTATTTGAAGGAAGAAGAATGCTGAGTTGCATCCCAAGAACACCATACCTACTGTGAAGCATGGGGGTGGAAACATCATGCTTTGGGGCTGTTTTTCTGCAAAGGGGACAGGACGACTGATCCGTGTTAAGGGAAGAATGAACAGGGCCATGTATCGTGACATTTTAAGCCAAAACCTCCTTCCATCAGTGAGAGCATTGAAGATGGAACGTGGCTGGGTCTTCCAGCATGACAATGATCCCAAACACACCGCTTGGGCAACGAAGGAGTGGCTTCGTAAAAAGCATTTCACGGTCCTGGAGTGGCCTAGCCAGTCTCCAGACCTCGACCCCATAGAAAATTTGTGAAGGGAGTAGAAAGTCCATGTTGCCCAGCGACAGCCACGAAACATTTCCATTTACATTTATAGCATTTAGCAGACCCCCTTATCCAGAGCGACTTACAATTGATACAGTCTTACAATCCAAGCAATTGCGGGTTAAGGGCCTTGTTCAAGTACCCAGCAGTAGCAGGTTGGCAGAGGTGGGATTTAAACCCCGAACCTTTTGGTCCATAGTACAATACCTTAACCGCTAGACTACCACGGTCCGGGGACTGTTAAAACATCACTGCTCTAGAGGAGATCTGCATGGAGGTGTAACAGCGAGAGGCGGATGGGAAGCAGGAGATGAACGCAGGTATTCAAAATAAGGAAGCTTTATTGAAAAAAGGCGAACAAAGGGAGACACAGCGAACTGAAAGAAGCGAGGACCGAAAACGGGTGTGGAACATAAATACGGCCGCAGCCGGAAAACGGGCACGGAACGAAAACAGGTGGTAAACCAAAACTACACCGGGACAGAAAACGGATGGTAACTAAAGAAAACACGGAAGTAAGCTAAACAGAATGATGCCTTGATAGAACGCGGCACAACGGACAGGAGGTAAGCCAAGATAAGGTGGATGGGAGAGGCGGGAGAGGCGCGAGAGGCATGAGGCGCGTAGGGACGCGACCGGCATGGAACGCAAACATCATCAATAACCCGCGCCGCAGTCTCGAGCGCGCCCGCTTATATGGGAAGCTCCGCAGCTGTACGCAATCAGCAATCTGATCGCGGAGCTTCCTGATAGGTTTGAGCATTAAGCGGTGCGCGCTGCGGCTGGGCGTGACAGAGCCCCCCCCCCAAGGAGTCCGAGTTGAAGCTAGGACTCCCAGAAAGGACCCCCGGGAGCAGTTCTGCCTCAGGAGGTCTCCTCGCCGGACGGACCCTAGGAGGGGACCGCCAGCAGTCAGGCGGTTGGCGTGTAGAAGCACCGATGAGACGCTGGCGAGCGAGGAAGACGACGGGACGCTGGCGAGCGAGGAAGATGACGGGACGCTGGTGAGCGAGGAAGACGACGGGACGCTGGCAAGCGAGGAAGACGACGGGACGCTGGCGAGCGAGGAAGACGACGAGAGGCTGACGAGCAGAGTCGAAGACGGGAGGCTGACGAGCGGAGTCGACGACGGGAGGCTGAGAGGCAGAGTCGTGGATGACGTGAGGCTGACGTGCAGAGTCGTGGACGACGTGAGGCTGACGAGCAGAGTCGTGGACGACGTGAGGCTGACGAGCAGAGTCGTGGACGACGGGAGGCTGACGACCAGAGTCGTAGACGACGTGATGCTTGAGAGCAGAGCCGTGGACGGGATGCTGGAGAGCAGAGCCGTGGACGGGATGCTGGAGAGCAGAGCCGTGGACGGGATGCTGGAGAGCAGAGCCGTGGACGGGATGCTGGAGAGCAGAGCCGTGGACGGGATGCTGGAGAGCAGAGCCGTGGATGGGATGCTGGAGAGCAGAGTCAACGACGTGATGCTGGAGAGCAGAGTCGTGGATGGGATGCTTGATCTCCCTGGAGGGGATAGTCTCTGGACGGGTCTCTTTGGTAGAGACGTTCTCTGGCCGGGTCTCTTTGGAAGAGACGTTCTCTGGCCGGGTCTCTTGGGAAGAGACGTTCTCTGGACGGGTCTCTTGGGAAGCTGATGGCCTTAGGGAAGGCCTCTGGAACTGCCGAGACCCTTGGTGCAGCCGCTGGAACTGCCGAGGCCCTTGGTGCAGCTACTGGAACTGCTGATGCCTTGGAGGCAGCCACTGGAACTGCAGACGCCCTGGAGGCAGCCACTGGAACCGCAGACGCCCTGGAGGTAGCCACTGAAACCGCAGACGCCCTGGAGGCAGCCACTGGAACTGCTGATGCCCTGGAGGCAGCCACTGGAAATGCTGATGCCCTGGAGGCAGCCATTGGAACTGCTGATGCCTTGGATGCAGTCACTGGCACTACTGACGATCTGGACACAGTCACTGGTACAACCGTCCAAGACGCGGGAGTGGGCACGAGCGGGAGTGACGCGACTGTCCGTTTTGCCAATGTCCGTGGTGCAGGAGTGGGCACGACCAGGGTTGACGTGACTGTCCATGTCGCAAAGGTCCGCGGTGCAGGAGTGGGCACGAATGTTCGTGGTGCAGGAGTGGGCACGAATGTCCGTGGTGCAGGAGTGGGTGCATGACAACTATCGAGAACTAGAGGTTCTGCAGCGAGACTAGAGCGAGTAGAGACACGAGTATCAAGAACTAGAGGTTCTGAAGCGAGACTAGAGCGATTAGAGGTACGAGTATCGAGAACTAGAGGTTCTGAGACGAGACTAGAGCGATGAGAGGTACGAGTATCGAGAACTAGAGGTTCTGAGGCGAGACTAGAGCAATTAGAGATTTGAGTACCAATGAGTGAAGGATCAAAAAAGGAATCACCGGATATAACAAGCGGTCGCTGATGCTTGACCAAGGCGAACCGGCTGGTGGCAAGCTGGGGGTCCAGCACTTGACCAACCAGAGCCGAGCGGGCAGGGCGAACGGGTTCAAACACATCAGGACTTATCGCTTCAACGTCCGGGAAACTCCATGGAAAACAAAAAGTGATCTCCAGCTCCTCAAGGAACTGCCCTATTGTACTATTCTTGAATACCGGCCATAGGTGGTTGGCCCAGGTTAGGGCTTCACCGGTGAGGTGAAGAACCACAAAAGAAACCCTGGCATACTCAGTTTCAAAAGGGAAGAGATCGAAAAACTGCTGGCACCGTTCCACGAACGGCCAGCAGTTGGCAGGGTCGCCAAAAAATCGGGGACACCTGCCGTCTCCATGTGGGCGGGTTATTCTGTAACAGCGAGAGGCGGATGGGAAGCAGGAGACGAACGCAGGTATTCAAAATAAGGAAGCTTTATTGAAAAAAGGCGAACAAAGGGAGACACAGCGAACTGAAAGAAGCAGGACCGAAAATGGGTGTGGAACATAAATATGGCAGCAGCCGGAAAACGGGCACGGAACGAAAACAGGTGGTAAACCAAAACAACACCGGGACGGAAAACAGGTGGTAACTAAAGAAAACACGGAAGTAAGCTAAACAGAATGATACCTTGATAGAACGCGGCACAACGGGCATGGACGGACACGGATGAGTCTGGAAGGCACGGACAGGAGGTAAGCCAAGATAAGGTGGATGGGAGAGGCGGGAGAGGCGCGAGAGGCATGAGGCGCGTAGGGACGCGACCGGCATGGAACGCAAACATCATCAATAACCCGCGCCGCAGTCTCGAGCGCGCCCGCTTATATGGGAAGCTCCGCAGCTGTACTCAATCAGCAATCTGATCGCGGAGCTTCCCGATAGGTTTGAGCATTAAGCGGTGCGCGCTGCGGCTGGGCGTGACAGGAGGAATGGGCCAAAATACCAGCTACAATGTGTGCAAACCTGGTAAAGTCTTACAGGAAGTGTTTGACCTCTGTCATTGCCAACACAGGTTATGTTACAAAGTATTGAGTTGAACTTTTGTTATTGACTAAATGCTTATTTTCCTTCATAATTTACAACTAAATTCTTTAAAACCCTACAATGTGATTTTCTGGACTTTTTTTTCCTCATTTTGTCTCTCATAGATGAAGTGTACCTATGATGAACATTACAGACCTCTCTCATCTTTCTAAGTAGGAGAACTTGCACAGTCAGTTGCTGAATAAATACTTTTTTGCCCCACTGTAAGGGTCACAGTGGCACCAGGCTGAGAAGGTGTCTGTCCCCAACAACTGATTCCAACTCTTAGGAGATCTTCACACATCAGGTCTAGCATTGTACAGCGGGTCTAGAGTTTGCTCTGAAGTCTCCATCCTGAGGGAAGGGCTCTAGCACGAGCTGACCATTCTCAATTCAAAAGGACAAGTGGCTCTACTCTGAAGCTCCCCTGGATTGACCTACTCCCTGCAACCCTGCATAGTAACTTCATATTTAGTGCAAGCTCTTTCGATCACTTACCTAAGCTCATATGAAACATGATCAAGTGAAACTATTTATCAACTATTTCCACTGCTCAGAGCATCAGGGTTTGTTTCACTAAACCAAGTTCTCACATTGGCCTTAGTTTGTCTTAACGCTCACATGAGTTATTTGCAGTTCAACTGGATCTCCAAATCAGGCAGGACCAGAAGACTGGTGACTCAAACAGTCATCCATTTTGGTGCAGGTAGCATAGGGTAACATTGTGGGAAAAATGAGGAAGCACTGGGGAGGAGTCATACAGTGGTGCCTGAAAGTTTGTGAACCCTTTAGAATTTTCTAGATTTCTGCATAAATATGACCTAAAACACCATCAGAAGTCCTAAAAATAGATAAAGAGAACCCAGTTAAACAAATAAGACAAAAATATTGTACTTGGTCATTTATTTATTGAGGGAAATGATCCAATATTACATATTAGTGAGTGGCAAAAGTATGTGAACCTCTGCTTTCAGTATCTGGTGTGAACCCCCTGTGCAGCAATAACTGCAGCTAAACATTTCCTTTAACTGTTGATCAGTCCTGCACACTGGCTTGGAGGAATTTTAGCCCATTCCTACGTACAGAACAGCTTCAGCTCTGGGATGTTGGTGGGTTTCCTCACATTAGCTGCTCACTTCAGGTCCTTCCACAACATTTCGGTTGGATTAAGGTCAGGACTTTGACTTGGCCATTCCAAAACATGAACTTTATTTTTCTTTAGCCATTCTTTGGTGGAACGGCTTGTGTGCTTAGGGTCGTTGTCTTGCTGCATGACCCACCTTCTCTTGAGATTCAGTTCATGGACAGATGTCCTGACATTTTCCTTTAGAATTCTCTGATATCATTCAGAATTCATTGTTCCATCAATGATGGCAAGCTGTCCTGCCCAGATGCAGCAAAACAGGCCCAAACCATGATACTACCACCACCATGTTTCACAGATGGGATAAAGGTTCTTATGCTGGAATGCAGAGTTTTCCTTTCTCCAAACATAACGCTTTTATTTTAATCCAAAAAGTTGTATTTTGGTCTCATCCATCCACAAAACGTTCTTCCAATAGCCTTCTGGCTCGTCCCACGTGATCTTTAGCAAACTGCAGACGAGCAGCAATGTTCTTTTTGGAGAGCAGTGGCTTTCTCCTTGTAACCCTGCCATGCACACCATTGTTGTTCAGTGTTCTTCTGATGGTGGACTCATGAACATTAACATTAGCCAATGTGAGAGAGGCCTTCAGTTGCTTAGAAGTTACCCTGGGGTCCTTTGTGACATCGCCAACTATTACACGCCTTGCTCTTGGAGTGATCTTTGTTTTTCGACCACTCCTGGGGAGGGTAACAATGGTCTTGAATTTCCTCCATTTGTACACAATCTGTCTGACTGTGGATTGGTGGAGTACAAACTCTTTAGAGATGGTTTGTAACCTTTTCCAGCCTGATGAGCATCAGCAACTCTTTTTCTGAGCTCTTCAGAAATTTCCTTTGTTCGTGCCATGATACACTTCCACAAACATGTGCTGTGAAGAGCATACTTTGATAGATCCCTGTTCTTTAAATAAAACAGGGTGCCCACTCACACCTGATTGTCATCCCATTGATTGAAAACACCTGACTCTAACTTCACCTTCCAATGAACTGCTAATCCTAGAGGATCACATACTTTTGCCACTTACTAATATGTAATATTGGATCATTTTCCTCAATAAATAAATGACCAAGTAAAATATTTTTGTCTTATTTGTTTAACTGGGTTCTCTTTATCTACTTTTAGGACTTGTGTGAAAATCTGATGATGTTTTAGGTCATATTTATGCAGAAATATAGAAAACTCTAAAGGGTTCACAAACTTTCAAGCACCATTGTACTTCTGCTTAACTCCAGCTTCAGAGGAGAAGAAGGAAATAATCTGAAATTTGCATATTTGAATTATAAGTACAGTGGTACCTCGGTTCTCGTTGTTAAGTCGTTCCAGAAGTCTTGTAAGGAACTGGAAACAGTGAGTACCGAGCAAATTTTTCCCATAAGGAATAATGTAAATTGAATGAATCTGTTCCAGACCCTGAGAAAATCCACACTGTATAACATTATATGCATTAATGGAGCTGTATTGTACAGGTGCTGCCTGGTTTATGATGGGGATATGTTCGACAAATCCATCATAAGATAAATGTATCATGAACTGATGAGTTTAATATCATCCACACTCTATCATATCGGAGCCTACAGAAGTTTTTCAACGAGCTCTGAGGTGATCGAGTACCTCAGATTGTACTTCTAATTGAATTAAACCACTTTTCCTTTTTTAGATAGTTCTCGAAATATTGTTCTGACATTACCTGGTTTTAACTGAATAGATAACAATAGTAGATTAATTTCTCATTGCTATGACCATGTAACGTGGGTGGAGAAGCGAGAGACACACGCTGACTGAGGATGCAAGGTAGGTTCGTTTATTCAAACAGAAACACACAACTGAACAGGCACTGAAGTGTGGAGCTAAGGACCTGGTAGAGTACCACAAGGCATAGCAGAGTGAAGAGGTAACTGGAGGGTGTTTATACGTGACGGCTAAGAGGAGTAATGAGGCACAGGTGGATAATTAGTACTCTGGTGACTGTGAGCGCTGCGGAATGCGGGTGTGATCAGTGGAGCTAGTGTCATGTGACTGTGAGTGTCGCGGAGTGCGGGTGCGATCAGTAGAGCTAGTGTCATGTGACTGTGAGTCTCGCGGAGTGCGGGTGCGATCAGTAGAGCTGGCCGCGGGCGTGACAGTACCCCCCCTAAAAGGACCCGTGCAGGTGACCTGAGGCCCCAAAGTGGACTTGCAAGGACGGCCACGAGGCCTGGGTGCCGGGTGGTCGGGATGAGCACAGTGAAAATCCCGGATGAGGAGGGGATCCAGGACATCCTCCGCCTCAACCCAGCACTGCTCCTCCGGGCCGTACCCCTCCCAGTTGACGAGGTATTGGATGCGAGAACCCCTCCGACGAGAGTCCAGAAGACGGCGGACCGTGAAAGCGAGAGCACCCAACTGACCGTCAGGCGGGGGTTGATCCACCGGATCCACATCAGCCAGTGGACCGGGGACCCAGGGCTTGATAAGAGAGACATGGAAGGTAGGACAAACACGAAGGTGAGAAGGCAAGTCGAGACGATATGTCACATATTGATCTGCTTAAGGATACGAAACGGACCAAGGTAACGAGGTGAGAAAGGGGTACTTCCCTGCATATTCCGGAGATTTCTTGTAGACAGCCACACCCGGTCTCCCGGGCGATACACCGGAGCTGGTGAACAACGCCGATCCGCGTGCCTCTGATAACGACGGATAGCCCTGTTGATGCGCTGATGGACCTGGCACCATACCTCTTCGCTGCGGCGGAACCAGTCGTCAACGGATGGGGCGTCGGAAACAGCGGAGTCCCATGGAACGAAGGGAGGTTGATATCCCAGGACACACTGGAAAGGCGTGAGGCCCGTGGAAGAGTGACGCAGGGAGTTTTGAGCAATCTCGGTCCAAGAGAGGAACCGGCACCAGTCCCTCGGGTTGTGTAGACAGTATAGGTGAAGGAATTTCTTCAATTCTTGATTGGAACACTCACATTGACCGTTTGACTCAGGGTGATAACCAGATGAAAGACTCACCGAGACTCCCAGTTTGTCCATAAACGCCCGCCAGACCGTAGGGACGAATTGGGGGCCCCAGTCCGAGACGATGTCCTCCGGGATGCCAAAGAGACGAAAAACATACTCAAAGAGGCTTTCTGCTGTGCGGAGAGCGGAAGGGATTTTGTCCAGCGGAATGAAACGTACTGCCCGGGAGAAATGGTCGATTACCGAGAGGTGCATCCATCCGAGAGCGGGAGATCCGTGACGAAGTCTACCGCAATGTGGGACCAGGGTCGTTGTGAGATGGGCAGAGGATGAAGCTGGACGGAAGGGAGAGTGTGTGGCGTCTTGCACTGGGCGCAAATACTGCAGGAAGCCACGAACCGATGGACATCTAGGCGCATGTTCTTCCACCAATAGCGTGCGGTCAAGAGTTGATGGGTGCGAGTCTCCAGAGCAGTGGTGGCCAGAGCAGAGGGAGACATGAGCCCAGGCAATGAGTCTGTCACGGAGATCAGGTGGGACGAACTTTTTACCACTCTCGAGGGATACGTGTCCAAGAAAGACTGGCATCCAAGTCATGTTCAAAGTCCCACTGGATGGCACCGAGCACACACGAGGCCGGGATGATAGATGCAGGTTCCTCCGGGGCGGAAGAGTCGGGGTCGAGACTGCGCGAGAGTGCGTCCGCCTTGGCGTTTTTTGAACCAGGTCTGTAGGTAATGGTGAACGAGAATTGCGCAAAAAAGAGGGACCAGCATGCTTGATGGGCATTCAGTCGTTTGGCAGAGCGTAAGTATTCCAAGTTCTTGTGATCTGTGAAAACGGAAAACGAGTGTTTAGAACCCTCTAGCCAATGTCTCCACTCCTCCAAGGCCAGTTTGATGGCCAACAGTTCCCTGTCCCCAACGTTGTAATTCCGCTCTGCTGGAGTGAGTTTATGAGAAAAAAAAGGCAATCGGGCGCAGTTTCAGAGGGTCTCCCAGACGTTGCGAGAGAACAGCCCCGATCCCCACCGAAGAAGCATCAACCTCCAGAATGAAGGGGCGTTTGGGATCTGGGTGCCCCAGGACCGGGGCCTGGGTGAATGCGCACTTGAGGGCGACGAAAGCTTGCTCGGCCTCCTTGGACCAACGAAGAGCCCGAGGCTTATCCCGCAAGAGCGAGGTGAGAGGGGCCGTCATCCGACTAAAGTTAAGAATGAACCGTCTGTAGAAGTTCGCGAAACCGAGAAAACGTTGGAGCTCCTTGATCGTCTTGGGTGTGGGCCATGAGAGGACAGCGGTGACCTTGGCGTCGTCCATAGCCACGCCAGAGGGCGAAATGATATATCCCAAATAGTCAATGGACTGAGTATGAAACTCACACTTTTCTGCCTTTACCCGTAGATGATGCAACAGAAGCCTCTCCAGGACCATGCGGACGTGGGCAGTGTGAGTATCAAGATCCGGCGAAAAGATCAAAATATCGTCAAGATAGACAATCACGAAACGCCCCAACATATCACGGAGAACGTCATTTATGAACGACTGGAAGACAGAGGGGGTGTTGGCCAGGCCAAAGGGCATTACCAAATACTCATAGTGACCAGAGCTGGTGCTGAATGCGGTTTTCCACTCATCTCCTTCCTTCATGCGGATCAAATTGTAGGCATTACGGAGGTCGAGTTTGGTAAACCAGTGAGCGGCACAGAGTAGTTCGAGGGCTGCTGGCACCAGGGGGAGCGGGTAGGCATACTTCCGAGTGATGAGGTTCAAACGCCTGTAGTCAATAGTGGGACGCAGCCCTGAGTCCTTCTTGGGGACGAAAAAGAACCCTGCAGAAACCGGCGAGGTGGATTGACGAATGAAACCAAGAGCCAAATACTCCGTGATGTAGTCTTGCATGGCTTTCTCTTCGGCCGGCGAGAGGGGGTACAACCGGGCTTTAGGCAAAGGTGCGTCGGGGATGAGGTCTATGGCGCAATCGTAGGCTCGATGAGGAGGTAGGCGTGCCGCGGTGCCCTCCCCGAAGACAGGTGCCAGATCCCGATACTCACCAGGCACGTTGCAAGGAAGAGGAGCGTCCGCCACCGGTAGAGAGTTTACCTGGAGCGCTGGACGACGAAGGCAGTGTTGCTGACAGAACGGAGACTAACGGACGAGTTCCCGTGAGGACCAGGAGATATGAGGATCATGAAGATGGAGCCAGGGAATGCCCAGGATGATGGGGTACGCCAGGGAAGCCACAGGAAATAGAGAGATAGATTCCACATGGGTGGCACTGGTGAGCAAACACACAGGATCAGTAACCCTGGTGAGAAATCCGGAGCCAAGTGGCTGTCCATCAGCAGTCGTGATGCGCCGACTCGAGAGAAGAGGTGTGCAGGGGATGTTCCATTGGGTGACTAGATGATCGGCGATGAAGTTCCCCTGGGCACCAGAGTCAATCAGGGCTGTAAGGGAGAGTTCCGCATGAGCGAGTTGCAAGATAACAGGCAGAGTGAAGGAAGGAATAAGAGAGGCCTGACGAGAGGGGGCCAGGTCGCAGCTGGGGCGGAGATGGCGGTTGGATCCACAATAACAGCAAAGCCCCATCCCAAAGCGACGACGACGCTCCTCTGAGGGTAGATGAGTACCCGCAAGCTCCATGTCCTCTAGAGGCGGCGAAGATTCCCTGGCAGCGAGTGAGGGAGGAGAACGTGAAGCCGTGGACGGCCTGGTTTGCAGGAGTTGATCCATCCGGATGGCCAGAGTGATGAGATCTTCCAAAGCAAGGTCGAGATCGCGTCCTGCCAACTCCCTCTGAAGATCAGGACGCAAACCCTGATGGAACGCAGAGTGGAAAGCTGTAGAATTCCAGCCGCTCTGTGCCGCTAGAGTGCGAAACTGGAGGGTGTATTCCACAGCCGAGCGACGACCTTGGCGTAGACGGAGTAGCAATTCACCAGCGGAGCGGCCCTCACGAGGGTGTTGGAAAGCTAAGCGAAAGGCAGATAGAAAGCGGCCATAGTCCCTCACCTCGGCCCCTTGCTGAGACCAGACGGCGGTAGCCCAAGTGAGCGTTGATTATCCGCCAGGAGAGTGACAGCACGAGCGACCTCTTCCAGCTGAGCACGAAGATCCCCGAGCTGTTGTTCCAGGCTCGGTTCTGAGCCGGGATGAGATCCACCACTCGCTGTCTCCATGTACGGCTATGCCTACTGTAACGCGGGTGGAGAAGCGAGAGACACACGCTGACTGAGGATGCAAGGTAGGTTCGTTTATTCAAACAGAAACACACAACTGAACAGGCACTGAAGTGTGGAGCTAAGGACCTGGTAGAGTACCACGAGGCATAGCAGAGTGAAGAGGTAACTGGAGGGTGTTTATACGTGATGGCTAAGAGGAGTAATGAGGCACAGGTGGATAATTAGTACTCTGGTGACTGTGAGCGTTGCTGAATGCGGGTGCGATCAGTGGAGCTAGTGTCATGTGACTGTGAGCGTCGCGGAGTGCGGGTGCGATCAGTAGAGCTAGTGTCATGTGACTGTGAGCGTCGCAGAATGCGGGTGCGATCAGTAGAGCTAGTGTCATGTGGCGTTGAGCGTCGCGGAGTGCGGGTGCGATCAGTAGAGCTGGCCGCGGGCGTGACAGACCATCGGATTTGCCATTACATTCAAACTGCATTTGGCTCCTATGTCTTACAACAAGCAATAAAACTAATAAGACTAATTTTTAAAATAATTTTAAGAGATTTCAAGTAATGTACAGTACTGTGCAAAAGTCTTAGGCCACCATTAGATCTGTTGTTTTAGCAATGGTATAATGACCATATATAACATATTGTCTACAATTGGACCCCAAAAATTTCAAACTTGGATTCGTCACACCATAATCCTCTTTTCCTCTCCTCTTCATTCCAATCTTTATGAGCTGTAGCATATTGTAGCCTTTTCACCCTGTTCCCCTTCAGAACATGTGGTTTGTTTGCTGCCCTGCCAAAAAGACCATTCCTGATCAAGCTTCTTCAGAATGTAGAAGTGTCAACTTGGCATCCCGATGAAGCTGCCATTTTTAATACTGCATACACATTTATTGTATTTTCTGACTGTATTCTAATAAACAGACTGAAAAATAAATATATATGGTCATTATACCATTGCTAAAACAATAGTATTTCTAATCTAATAGTGGCCTAAGACTTTAGCAATGTACTCTAAGTGTTGTTAAAAAAACAACATTATAAAACTGTTTTAGCTCAAAAATGAGACAAAGCGACAGTCTTATTGACGGATTCATTGCAAAATCTTTCTACAATTTAGCATCATAAAACATATATTTAAAGTCTTAGTCTACCTGAGCACTTCCACTTTGCAGTTTGGGCTCTTCAGACCCTCAGCTATCAAAAGAACACTCGTTTGTCTGCTAAAATGATCCTCTATGTCAATTTCTCTGATGGAGTTGCACGGCGACCTCAGAGCACAGGCAAGCAAAGCCCACATCAGGTCTGTGCATTCACACAGCCTAAGACAGAAGGAGACAGCAAGATGGGATTAAACACAGCAAGATGGGATTAAACACAGCAATATTAAAATAGGACAGAAGTTCACCTGACAAAACATTGGTTAACTTGCAGCATGTTTAAGGTGGTAGTAACTTCAGGCTCCTGCAGATGGCGGTGCACGAGGATCATGGGGCTATAAATACCTGCAGGGTGTGTGATGGGATTCATACACTGATTAGAGGTGGTACATTGCAGTGAATGTCTCGTTCGATGTGTGGAAAATGGGTCACAAAGCAGATGTTAATGATTGGCAAAAAGGAATGATTGTATTTCCGCGTCCCAAAGGAAGTAGCTGAATTTGCTTTGAATTTTAAGATTTGGAGAGTTAGGTAAATTACGAATATTGTCTAGGCTGCCCAAGGAGGTTGGGTCCCTTTAAGAGTTGTGGCCCTCTCAAGGTTTCTTCCTTATAATGCTTGCCACTGTCACCTAGCTTTGCTCAATTAGGGCTATTTGCTTAGATATTTGTAAAGCTTCTTTGTGACAATGCTCCCTTGTAAAAAGCACTGTATAAATAAATCTGGCTTGACTTAACTTGATTTTGGGATGCTGATGCCTACCTGAGCACTCGGGAGCTCTTGATGACTGCCAGCAGTCTCATAAAGGCTACGTCTGGGCTGCTGTATTCACTGATGTCAACAATCCGCCCCTGCTGTTCAGAGTTCAGCAAATCTCTTGCCAGATTAAACCACCCAGTGGATGTGTGATCTTCTTGAAAACCTTTCTGCCACACCAACCCCCATCGACCATTTCTCACCGAGTAGGACACGTCCAGTTCATCAAGGCAGCGAATCAGATTGGTCAGCACCTCAAGTGATGGACTCTTGATGATTTTCTTCAGTATGTACAAGGCGGTCTCCTCCGAGCTCACCGTTTGCCAGGAAGAAGACAGACAAGCTGATAAGAGCTTGCAACTGGCACCTACTGACAATCCGAGGAGGAAAATGAGGAAGTAGTTCAGCTTGCCATCTCTGCATTTTAAAGCTATATCCACAGCACGTTTGTGCATCTCAAACTCAGGCGACGCCTCCGATGTGGTCAGCAGACGTTGTACTATTTCTGCCAAAGTAAATCTGAGCACATGACCCTTGGTGGGTCCATAATGTACGACGACATAGAGTGCAGACAGATACGCCTGAACGATTTGATGGGTAAAACAATACACGGATTCTTTCTCTTTAAAGACTGCAGACCATCTGCGAGAGAGTTTAGCTGCGACTGGTGGATCTACACCATTCCCTTTTAGGTCAGCTTCAGAAACCTTTAAGGTGCCCTTCTCAAGGCAGTGCCATGCCAGTTTGCCCAACTTTACGACGTCCTCTGTATTTAGGCTTTTTAGATTTGCCTCAGCTTTTCCACTGAAGATGTTTCCTGCCAGGTAATGAGAGTACATCTCAGTTAGAGTCAGCGGTGGCTCCTCACCATTCCTGATCAGCTCTTCCAAGACTCTCGCCGCAACTTGACAAAAAGCTGGGAAGGAGCGCATGTAGTACAAACTACTCGATGCCTTGACATGGATGATCGCTCTTCCAGCCACATCCTGGTCGTCAATAACACTCTTGAAATATTCCTCCCACTGCACGTCATCCAGACCTTGGATCTCGACCACTCGCTGAACATATTTAGAAGGAATCACACTTTCTTCCTTTACACAAGCCCAGATCTGAGCTTCAGGAAACAAATCTCCTCGCAGAAGATTGACAAGCAAGGATCCGGCAGGTAATTCTTTGGTAGGATCACTGCACGGTTTGTTATCCCAACCCTTCAGACCGCACTTGCTCAGGCCGTCAAGCACAAACAGCATTTTGGTGCCTTTGAGAACCTGGATGTCCGTCAGCTCTGGAAAGATCAGGCTGAGCAGCTGCGTCAGGCTGCATTTCTTCATTTTCTCTAAGTTCAGAGAGGTGAGATCCACAAGTAGAACGAAAGTGATGTCCTGAAGCGTTCTGCCCTCGGCCCAGTCCAAAACAATCTTCATCACAGCTGTAGTTTTACCAATTCCGGATAGTCCTTTCAACACGACAGTTCTGACATCTTTATTTGTGATGGGACACGGTTTGAAGATTTCATCAGGCTGGATCACGCTCTCGCTTTTGATCAAACGATGGAAAATATCTTGGCCTTTCAACTTTTCTTGAATTTCCTCATTCTGTTCACTGAGTAAATAAAACTTTGTCTGAATGTAGTTCCTGGTTTCTAGAATGCACTGCTTCTTCAGTCGCTCTCTCAAAAGAGACCTCATTAGGAGGGTGTGTTCATCAAGGTGATCCTCACTACAAAGGAAACATAAATTAAGAAATTCAGCTTGGTATTTTCCATTAACGCAGGTAATGTGTACATGTTGTACTGCTTACTTTATTCAGTACTACAGTTCAACTTTGTAAACACACACATTGACAAAAAAATAACTCACTAAGAAGGAGTCGTTGGAATTGTTAGAACCCCTGTTTCCCACACTAGAGGACGGCGTCGGCTCACGGAATGGGCAGAGCCTAGACCCACACGCACTCGCCGTCAGCGTCCGGTGTCCACACCCCCCGAGCCATGGGAATCGGGCGCACCTGTGGCTTGTTCTTAAAAAGCCGCTGTAAGCGGCGGCCAGCGTCGCACTGTCACCACTAGCTACGTTTTGGTTAGCACCTTGCAAATAGCGTTCCGCGGTTCCCCTCTACCTCTCTTTCTCCGTTACTGTTACTGGTACGGGTCGTCCCGCAAAGGGGGCGACTCGAGTAGAGTGTAGAAGCTCGAGGTAACCGCTAGGGCCTAGTCGTAGGTCAGGGAAAGTTTTTTCCTCTTACCTTTAGCAGTCGCATGCTGCACATTCCCCGCACTCCCCGCATTCCTCTGCGCATGGCTCTGGTCCTTCTCCGCCACCGTGCTTAATCCCGGTCGTTCTAGCCGAGGCGAGAATACCTCTCTCCCTCGGCGTCTGAAGCTTCCTGCACGTTTTTCCCCTTGGGGTAAGCAAGCTCTGCTCCTACTCGCTCTGCGCCTGTGCAATTCCCTCGCACGCCATCGGTGTACCTCTTTTACGCTAGTCCGTGTTACCCGCGTTTATCTGCTTATATCGGTCTTTTCAGCGCAAGCTTTTCTGTTCCTGGGAATATTAGGCTCAGATGAGCCTTATTTTGGCTCTGTGTTTGCTTTTGAATCCGCCAATCACGGTTCTTCTGTTTGCCATTCATTCATCCCCGTTCCTTCACTACTCTGACGTCATCGCCTCTGTGGCACATCAGTAGCCCTGGTTCGATCCCAGCCGCCTTTACTTCGGCTGGTCCTTAGTTAACGCTTCCATCTCCTCCCAACCTCACAGGTCGGGTTTAAATAAAAGGTGTCTGCACTTGGATCCTATATACTGCCTTTTCCCACGGCCCATCCCCCCGTGCCGTAACAGTACAGTGTGACCAGTATGGACCCAGCGTGCCCCACCCCGGTCCTTCAGCACCATGGTGCGGCCATCGGACGTCATGAGCAGCAGCTCACCGCCCTGACCCAGCAGATGGAGTTCCTGGGAGCGGCCATTAAGGAGCTTAGCGACAAGCTACCGGCCGCCCCAGAGCCCAACCCACCTCCCACTCCACCATCGCCATCCCATCCCACCCCCCCCCCCCCGGCCCCCCATCGCCTCCGGTTGCAGATTCTCTCGTCGCTCCCCCCGAGAGATATGGAGGGGAACCAGATCGTTGTCGCGGCTTCCTCCTTGAATGCTCCCTCTCATTTGAACAACAGCCCTCTCGATTCCCTGCTGAATGCTAGCGAGTGGCTTACATGATGTTCCTGCCAACTGGACAGGCCCTCACGTGGGCCACCTCCCTATGGGAATCTGGGTCCCCTGCATGTCAAAGCGAGTCGGCATTGGCCCAGGCCCTCAGGAAAATGTTTTTCCACCCTCTAGGTGGCCGCAATGCCAGGTTGCGTCTTGCCAAGCTGCCGACTATGCCATTGAATTCCAGACCCTGGCCGCAGAATGCGGCTGGAACGAGGCGGCCCTTATGACCATATTTCAGAAGGGCTTTAATGAGAACCTAAAAGATGACCTGGCTACCCATGACCCTTCCTCGTCCTTATGCAACCTCTACGATCTGGCCATTTCGGTCAACACTCAGCTTCGCAAACGGGCCAATTAGCGTGCGGGAGCGAGCACTTCCTCCTATGCCGTATGGTCCTCCCACAGCTCCGCTGGCCACCCTGCGCCATCTCTTCACACCGATGAGCCCATGGAGCTTGGGAGGGTGGGGGCAGGGTGCGCTACCGGCCCGTTGTCTGCCTCTCCCAAGAAATCGGGAAATGCAGGGCCCGGGTTCGGTTGGGGGGGCCGGTCCTAGTCGAATCGAACATTGCCCCGTCGGGGCTTGCCTTCCCGGCAACCATCCAATCAGGCAGAGAAGGCGCTCGTTTCTGTATCCCCACGTGGGTTCATTCCAGGGCAGAAGGCAACTTCATCGACGCGACCCTTGCGTCCCAGCTGGGCTTGCGTCTCGAGGGACTTGCTCAGCCTCAAGTCTACCGAGCCCTTGACGGGCAGTCCCTGGACTGTGGCCCGGTCCTCTACCGGACCCAGCCCATCGAATTGTGGGTGGGTAAGCTCCACGACAGGCTATCCTTTTTTGTCACCGAAGTCTCCCACCTCCAATTGGTGTTGGGGTATCCCTGGCTACACGTTCACAACCCCCGGATCAATTGCCGGACCCGATCCGTCTTCGTGTGGGCCCCCCGTTGCGCCGAATCGTGCCTGGTTCACTGACCAGGCCCCCACTCCCAGAGCCCAGCCCAGCGAGAGGAGGTGGACCTCTCGGGAATCCCGGTCCAGTACCATGACTTGAGCAGGGTCTTTAGCAAGGGGTAGGCTAAAAACCTGCCCCCACACAGGGAGTACGACTGTGCTATCAACCTCCTGCCAGGAGGGGTTTCCACCTCAGGGGAGGCTCTTGTCTCTTAATCCCACTGAGCGTAAAGCCATGCAGGCGTACATCAAGGAGGCTCTGAGCCTGGGCTTTATTCGGCCATTCTTCTCACCTGGCTGAGCCGGGGTCTACTTCGTTGCAAAGAAGGACGGTTCCCTTCATTCGTGTATCGATTACTGGGGCCTCAAATATCTCGTAATGCCCTTCGGTCTCATGAATACTCCGGCCGTATTCCAACGCTTTATTTACAACGTCCTGCGCTAGGCCCTGGATCAATACGCTTTCGTTTACCTCGACAATATTTTAATCTTCAGTCCATCTCTTGGCCACGTCAGGCGGGTGCTTCAGCTTTTGCTATATGTCAAACTTGACAAGTTTGCCTTCCATGTGCCCTTGGTCACGTTTTTAGGGTTTGTCGTGTCCGAGGGGGCGCTGCGCATGGATCCGGCCAAGATCCAAGCAGTGATTAATTGGCCCCAGCTTACCTCTCCCCACCTCGTCCAGCGCTTTCTGGGCTTCGCAAATGAAAAATTGTCCAATAAACACACATTAGCGCAGTTAATATGTACATGTTGTACTGTTTACTTCATTCAGTGCTACAGTTCAGCTTTGTAAACACACACATTGACAAAAAAAAAACTCACCAAGAAGAAGTCGTTGTAATCTAATGAAATTTTATATGTATGAATGTAATGATGATATACAGTGCCTTGCAAAAGTATTCGGCCCCCTTGACCTCTTCAACCTTTTGCCACATTTCAGGCTTCAAACATAAATATATGAAATTGTAATTTTTTGTGAAGAATCAACAACAAGTGGGACACAATCGTGAAGTAGAACAAAATTTATTGGATATTTTAAACTTTTTTTAGAAATAAAAACCTGAAAAGTGGGGCGTGCAAAATTATTCGGCCCCTTTACTTTCAGTGCAGCAAACTCACTCCAGAAGTTCAGTGAGGATCTCTGAATGATCCAATGTTGACTTAAATGACTGATGATGATAAATAGAATCCATATGTGTGTAATCAAGTCTCCGTATAAATGCACATGCTCTGTGATAGTCTCAGAGTTCTGTTTAAAGCGCAGAGAGAACATCATGAAGACCAAGGACCACACCAGGCAGGTCCGAGATACTGTTGTGGAGAAGTTTAAAGCCGGATTTGGATACAAAAAGATTTCCCAAGCTTTAAACATCTCAAGGAGCACTGTGCAAGCGATCATATTGAAATGGAAGGAGTATCAGACCACTGCAAATCTACCAAGACCCGGCCGTCCCTCTAAACTTTCAGCTCAAACAAGGAGAAGACTGATCAGAGATGCAGCCAAAAGCCCCATGAACACTCTGGATGAACTGCAGAGATCTACAGCTGAGGTGGGAGACTCTGTCCATAGGACAACAATCAGTCGTACACTGCACAATTCTGGCCTTTATGGAAGAGTGGCAAGAAGAAAGCAATATCTCAAAGATATCCATAAAAAGTTTGCCACAAGCCACCTGGGAGACACACCAAAAATGTGGAAGAAGGTGCTCTGGTCAGACGAGCTTTTTGGCCACAATGCAAAACGTTATGTTTGGCGTAAAAGCAACACAGCTCATCATCCTGAACGCACCATCCCCACTGTCAAAGATGGTGGTGGCAGCACCGTGGTTTGGGCCTGGTTTTCTTCAGCAGGGACAGGGAAGATGGTTAAAATTGATGGGAAGATGGATGGAGCCAAATACAGGACCAAGTCAAAGAAAGGCCAAGTCAAAGTCCAGACCAGAATCCAATCAAGAATCTGTGGAAAGAGCTGAAAACTGCTGTTTACAAATGCTCTCCATCCAACCTCACTGAGCTCGAGCTGTTTTGCAAGGAAGAATGGGCAAAAATTTCAGTCTCTCGATGTGCAAAACTGATTGAGACATACCCCAAGTGACTTGCAGCTGTAATCGCATCAAAAGATGGCACTACAAAGTATTAACACAAGGGGGCCGAATAATTTTGTACGCCCCACTTTTCAGTTTTTTATTTCTAAAAAAAGTTAAAAATATCCAATAAATTTCGTTCCACTTCACGATTGTGTCCAATTTGTTGTTGATTCTTCACAAAAAATTACAATTTCATACCTTTATGTTTAAAGCCTGAATGTGGCAAAACGTTGAAAAGTTCAAGGGGGCCGAATACTTTTGCAAAGCACTGTATGTACAGTGGTGCAAAAAGGTATTTAGGCAGCCACTGATTGTGCAAGTTCTCTTAGAAAGTTGAGAGAGGTTTGTAATTTTCATCATAGGTAAACTTCAGCTATGAGAAACAAAATGAGAAAAAAAAATCCAGGAAATCACATTGTAGGATTTTTAAAGAATTTAGTTGTAAATTATGGTGGAAAATAAGTATTTGTTCAATAAATTTGGTTCAACTCAATATTTTGTAACATAACTTTTGTTGGCAATGACAGAGGTCAAACATTTCCAGTAAGTCTTCACCAGGTTGGCACAAACTGTAGCTGGTATTTTGGCCCGTTCCTCCATGCAGATCTCCTCTAGAGCAGTGATGTGGCTGTCGCTGGGCAACACGGACTTTCAACTCCCTCCACAAATTTTCTATGGGGTTGAGGTCTGGAGACTGGCTAGGCCACTCCAGGACCTTGAAATGCTTTTTACATTTGCACTCCTTTGTTGCCCGAGCGGTGTGTTTGGGATCATTGTCATGCTGGAAGACCCAGCCACGTTCCATCTTCAATGCTCTCACTGATGGAAGGAGGTTTTGGCTTAAAATCTCACGATACATGGCCCCGTTCATTCTTCCCTTAACACGCATCAGGCGTCCTGTCCACTTCGCAGAGAAACAGCCCCAAAGCATGATGTTTCCACCCTCATTCTTCACAGTAGGCGTGGTGTTCTTGGCATGCAACTCAGCATTCTTCTTCCTCCAAACACGACGAGTTGAGTTTTTACCAAAAAGTTCTATTTTGGTTTCATCTGACCACATGATATTCTGCCAATCCTCTTCTGGATCATCCATATGCTCTCTGGCAAACTTCAGACGGGCCTGCACATGTACTGGCTTAAGCAGGGGGACACGCCTGGCACTGCAGGATCTGAGTCCCTCTCGGCGTAGTGTGTTACTGATGATAGCCTTTGTTACTTTGGTCCCAGCTCTCTGCAGGTCATTCATCAGGTCCCTCCGTGTAGTTCTGGGACCGTTCTCATGATCATTTTGACCCCACGGGATGAGATCTTGCGTGGATCCCCAGATCAATGGTCTTGTATGTCTTCCATTTTCTTACAATTGCTCCCACAGTTGATTTCTTCACACCAACCTGCTTGCCTATTGAAGATTCACTCTTCCCAGCCTTTTGCAGGTCTACAGTTTTCTTCCTGGTGTCCTTTGACAGCCCTTTGGTCTTAGCTATGGTTGAGTTTGGAGTCTGACTGTTTGAGGCTGTGGACAGGTGTCTTTTATACAGATAACGAGGTCAAACAGGTGCCATTAATACAGGTAACAGAAGGACAGAAGAGCTTCTTAAAGAAGAAGTTACAGGTCTGTGAGAGCCAGAAATCTTGCTTGTGTGGGTGACCAAATACTTATTTTCCACCATGATTTACAATTAAATTCTTTAAAAATCCTACAATGTCATTTTATTTCTCATTTTGTCTCTCATAGCTGATGCGTACCTATGATGAAAATTACAGACCTCTCTCATCTTTCTAAGTAGGAGAACTTGCACAATCAGTGGCTGACTAAATACTTTTTTGCCCCACTGTAAGAGATTACAATATTAGAGCAAAAGGAACCTGAAAGGAGGCTCTAGTTACCCTGTTAGGATGCCTCTAGCCTCGATACAAGATGAGATACGGTTGGGTATTAGAGACAAACAGGTTCCGTATGGTATCCTGTGGCTTATTTGCCCACAGATGTTGCAGCTGGGTCTGTGGATCCTCATCCATCACACCAGCAGTTATGGCAGTGTGTTGCACCACAGAAAATGCAGAATTGATGCACTCACAATGCAGCCCCCATACTCAAACCTGACAGTCTGTGAACCCCAAAAAAACCTGGATTAATCACTAAAGATGATACAGTTCCAGTCCATAACGGTCTAGATGGCAGGGGAGTTCGTCGAAACGACCATCCTGCTTCTCTCAGTCCAAAGATGGGCCCCTTCCCAAAGTCTGTCAACTTCCTAAAAGTACACCACCTAAAAATAGCCTCTGAGAGCCTTTTTATGGAGCAGTGGTGGAAGAATTTTAACTCCCTCTTGTGGCAAGACCCAGTGTCTAATCAGACCGCACCTGTAATCACTTACACATCTGCCTGAGACAGAAGTGCCAACCTGTGCCTAAACAACATGTGCCTAAATGTAACATATTTCTGCAAATTTTAATCATCCATGACCAAGTTCATTAACTTTTGAAACCTTATAAAAACGAACAATGGATTGTCTGGAAATGTGCTCAGACATTTGCATTTTTATGTTGAATTCTTTTTAGTAGCCTTTTAAAGCAGCAAGACAAACACGTTTGTTCACTCCAAATGCTATTTTCATTTAGAAAACCCTCAAACCATGTCATTACACCAGGTGGCCCAACCTGGCATTTGTGAACATCTGTGAAAACCACAACAACGTTATATCTAACCTGAACACGTACCTCACAGGAGCTGAAGACTCAGGCTGATCACTTGACATGGTTGTTTGAGGTCCAGTAGACTTGTTTAAAATTAAGACCCAGAGATTCCTCTCTTGCTGAACCTGTTCATGCCAAAGAAACATAAAGATCATTGACCTGTTATATTTGCCGTTGCAGTCTCTGTACATCTAGGCTGTACATCTAGAGCTAGCAATGAAATTTAAAAAACTACATAGTGATGTGATTTCAAACAGGTAATGTCAACAAGTGATTATAATCATGATTTGGTAAAAAAAGCAGCATCCAGTAAAGGCAGAGAAATTGAGGAGTAAAAATGGGCAGAGGATCTCCAGTTTATCAACAAATGTGTGAGAAAATTACTGAAATGTTTCAAAACAATGATCCTCAAAGAAAGACTGGAAGGGATTTATATATTTCTTACTCTACAGTGCATAATATCATTAAACGATTCAAGGAACCTGGAGGAATTTCATTGAGTAAAATACCATCCACACTGTTATCAGGAACTGTTATAAAGCACCTGTTCTGTACATAGCATATCACTCACTGTTTGTATCCACTGTCTGTTCGACCCTAAATCACTGTAAATAAACTTCTCACTTGCATTTATAGCCGCCTCAGTCTCCTTCCATGTACGGTGGTGCTTGAAAGTTTGTGAATCCTTTAGGATTTTCTATATTTCTGCATAAATATGGCTTAAAACATCATCAGATTTTCACACAAGTCCTAAAAGTACATAAAGAGAACCCAGTTAAACAAATGAGACAAAAATATTATACTTGGTCATTTACTTATTGAGGAAAATAATCCAATATTACATATTAGTGAGTGGCAAAAGTATGTGAACCTTTGCTTTCAGTATCTGGTGTGACCCCCCTGTGCAGCAATAACTGCAGCTAAATGTTTCCTGTAACTGTTGATCAGTCCTTCACAAAGGCTTGGAGGAATTTTAGCCCATTCCTTCTTCTTCATTCCATTCTTCGTCTTTAAACATTCTTTGGTAGAACGGCTTGTGTGCTTAGGGTGCGTTGTCTTGCTGCATGACCCACCTTCTCTTGAGATTCAGTGTCATAGACAGATGTCCTGACATTTTTCCTTTAGAATTCTCTGATATCATTCGAATTCATTGTTCCATCAATGGTCCAGGACCCAGATGCAGCAAAACAAGCCCAAACCATGATACAACCCCCACCACTATGTTTCACAGATTGGATAAGGTTCTTATGCTGGAATGCATGTTTTTTCCTTTCCTACAAACATAACGCGCTTTTCTTTTAAAACCAAAAAAAGTTCTATTTTGGTCTCTCCATCATCTATTCTGGTCCACGTGATCTTTAGCAAACTGCAGACGAGCAGCAATGTTCTTTTTGGAGAGCAGTGGCTTTCTCCTTGCAACCCTGCCATGCACACCATGGTTTGTTCAGTGTTCTTTTCTGATGGTGGACTCAATGAACATTAACCATTAGCCAATGTGAGAGAAGCTTCAGTTGCTTAGAAGTTACCCTGGGATTCTTTGTGACCTCGCCAACTATTACATGCTTTGCTCTTGGAGTGATCTTTGTTGGTCAACCACTCCTGGGGAGGGTAACAATGGTCTTGAATTTTCTCCATTTGTACACAATCTGTCTGACTGTGGATTGGTGGAGGCCAAACTCTTTAGAGATGGTTTTGTAACCTTTTCCAGCCTGATGAGCATCAACAACTCTTTTTCTGAGATCCTCAGAAATCTCCTTTGTTCGTGCCATGATACACTTCCACAAACATGTGTTGTGAAGAGCAGACTTTGATGGATCCTTGTTCTTACACTGAATAAGAACATAACTAAATATACTAAATAAAACACCTGAATAATTTCACCTTCAAATTAACTGCTAATCCTAGAGGTTCACATACTTTTGCCACTCACTAATATGTAATATTGGATCATTTTCCTCAATAAATAAATGAGCAAGTATGATATTTTTGTCTCATTTGTTTAACTGGGTTCTCTTTATCTACTTTTAGGACTTGTGTGAAAATCTGATGATGTTTTAGGTCATATTTATGCAGAAATATAGAAAATTCTAAAGGGTTCACAAACTTTCAAGCATTTTTTCATTTATTAATAAACATCCAGTCCTGCATTTCAGGCCTGCAACACATTCCAAAAAACTGGGACGTGGCAATTTATGGCTAGTAATGAGGTAAAGAAAAAAAACAATGATGTGATTTGAACAGGTGATGTCAACAGGTGATTATAATCATGATTCGGTACAAAAGCAGCATCCAGGAAAGGCCTGAAAGGGAATGGCACTTGGGCTGTGACTGATGACGGTTCACAAGTCGGCTACACAAGTATTGAGAAACCGCTAATGAGTGTTACATGACATGAACCACGTCTGATATAAGTACTATATACTACAAAAGATTATAAATACTACGGAACTTTACATGAGCTTTTACGTTCGTCTTGTTGTTCTGTACGTCCAAAAGTACATTACATAACGTAGTTCTGTCTTAGTGCGCAGCCGCATAAAACATGCAGCAGCGTACACCAGTGTGTGTTTACACTCCTCGCGAGCTTAAACCTTCAGTAAAAACGTAACACACTTTACCTGTTCAGTGAATCAACTTCGAGATAACGGAGATTCAGAGGCGACAGGAAGTAGAGAGAGTGTGAGTGTGAGTGTGTGTGTGTAAGATGAAAATTTCCTTCGGGGGCGTGTGTTATGTTAGTGACATTGTCCAGACACTGCTTGGATCTAACAGTCGTTACAGGGATTTGATTTAACCCTAACCTCAAATCCCTCAAAGTGTGTGTGTTTTTTCTTAACTTCATTCTTAGGAAAAAGTTACGAAAATAACTTCTTAAGAATTACCCTATTTTTTTTAACTCTCTTCTTAAGAACATATTTAAGAATGAGTGGTATTCTTGAACACATTGGGTGAATCCCATTTCAGGGGCTGCGTCCTTTGACGGCTGCATTTGAAGACCGATTGCATCATAGCGGCGCGCCTAGGCTGTCCCATTCCGAAGGCTCCTTCGTATGCGGCCTACAAATGCGTCCTTCTTTTCCCTCAAAACGAAGGATACATCCGATGTATCCTTCGCGACCTACCATATCCCGAGGTGCATGCGCCTGAGGGGAACTTAGGGATATCGCAACGATTGGCTGAGGAATATACGTGATTTAAATGTAAGGATTTTAAAAACACGCGAAACAGGTAAATGTTAAAAAGCAAAAAGCGCAACATTTTTTGTTTTGTTTTAGGGAGCCAAGGAGCAAACGTGAGACCTTTATTAAACTGATGTGATTGAAAAATAAATGCCAGCGCCTGCAGTGAAGCGTCTCCTCCAATAATTGAAAAAACAAAAACAGCATATACACTAAACTCCAAAATTTCCCATTTCTGGCTGCATTATTATAACAATTATTGCTGTTTTGTGATACAGTGCGGGCGGGTGGTTCCCCTGACAACAGGAAATCCAATGCAGAGTTTAGACCGTCTCTCATTTCGGTTCCGTCTTTGCCTGCCGCGGGTCTACCCAGCCTTCCAAGCACACACTTCCCGTAGACCCGTAGACCGCTGTTGAGATATAATAACAACAAAATCTTACATAATAAAGTAATTAACAAAAGTTAATAATTGTATAGACACTGCGGATGTGTTAGGCCTTAGAGTTAACAATATGATACTGGTGTGCATTCAGAAGAAGGCATTTTCCCAACCATAGAAGTTTCAGTTGACTTGGATAAAAAGTGCAACAAAAATAGAAAAGGAAGGCAAGTTGTCTACAAAGCCGGTTGAAACTAGAAAATGAGGTCCAAAGAGACAACAAACTTCTTGTTTGGAAGCGATCTGATTAAGGCCAAGGCCAGGTAAACAAAGGGATGGTTGAAAGTGAGACTTCTAACGCAAGTGTGTGAAAATACAGTAGTATAAATCATAAGTGTGTGACGGTATGAAATATTTAAAGTAAAGTAGCAAATAATCATTTGCGGCTGTTAAACATATATTAATGGAGGTGTGTATTTACAAAAGTTTACTAACTTAGATAAGTTAGTAAGTATTAGACTAACTTAATAAATTTGAGTGTCCCTTAAATGAACTAACCTTTAACATACAGAACATGTTAGGTGTGTGTACTACTTTAGGTAAATCATGAGTCGCAGAATGACGCTAGCTATAAGCGTTGCTAATCATATATAAGTTAGACTGAGCATATATTGATTAGGCCTCATGTTGTTCATTAAGTATGTAGCAGATCAAATCATTAATACTGAATATATCCAGCGTAGATTAGTCTTGATTAGTGACAAACGAGTGTAATATGTGTAAAATAGTTTGATTCCTTAAGAACATTAAGTTAGAAAAGTATGTGTGTGTGCAATCAGTAACAGCAGAAGGCATTCAAACTTGAAGATGAATTTTGTAACATGTGTGTGCAGATGAAGGAGCCACCCCTCCCCGAGCATAAATTTGAGAAAATGTGCGTAAGCTTAGTGTTCTTGACCTTGGAAAAAAGACACCTACACAAAAAGTGTAATTTACCTTCAGCAAAAGGGGGGAGTGAAACTGCCAGGGTTGGGGCTAAACCTTTTGAAGCACACAGATGGAAATACTAGCTGTGAAAGAGAGGTATATAAACTGCATATTGTGATCAATACTTGGGAACTTGGCTGCACTGCGCTGTGAGCTAACTTCCCCAGATCTGCGAGAGAATAAAAAGATAGAGCTGTACTCTGACTCTGACCGTCCTTTCTCTCCACACATTCAACGAACACGCGAAGTCTGAGGTGAACGACTTCAACACCGCGTCCTTCGAAGGATGCAGCCCCTGAAATGGGATTCACCCATTCAGTTCTTAAATGTTTTCTTAAACATAGGATAGCCTCACACTTATCTTAGGCTGTAAGAGTTGAATGTAAGCATCGAAATTTAATACTTTATAAAATGTAGTTACTGGAAATGAGGCTTACATTTCAATTTAAATGCTTAAAAGCCTTTTGAGTGAAGGTCGTCCTTAAAATTCAAAAGTCTACACGAGGAAGGTTTATGACAAAGCCGGTTATTTCTTCCACCATCACCTCTATTTCTTGTTTGCTAAAGTCTTTTGAACGCTTGCTTTGAATTTCCTCCATTTTGCCAATTAAACTAATAACGGAAATAACAGCAAATACAAATTGAAAACATGTCTTGCGCAGAATATTGTAAGCTGTAAAATGCAACGTAGTCTGCGTTAGAAAACCGTGTCTTAAGAAAATAATGATGATTTTCTTCAGATAATATTTGAGAACTTCTTAATTTTTTTTCTTCAAGAATTCCATTTAAGAACATTCTTCTGAACTTTCTAGTGTTTGCCTTAGAACCTTTGCAAGTTTTTTCTTAAGAAAAATAAGTGCATCGTGGTGGTGAAACAGCCACGTGTTTAGGGTACCCATGTTCGAAGTCTGAAATTTCGTTCAAACGGACCGTTCGATGTCTGAAAACATATGTTATAAAACATATCGGAACACTGTAACACACAAAAGGTGCAGAGAGACTAACAGTTCGCTAAAGTGCATTATTGCTTAATATATTGCGTGACATCTTAATTTTTAGGTAGAGTGGTGTGTTTGCTCCCTTCCTGATTTCCTATTTTTTGCATGTTTGTCACACTTAAGTGTTTCGGTACATCAAACCAATTTAAATATTAGTCAAAGACAACACAGGTAATCACAAAATGCAGTTTTTAAATGAAGGTGTTTATTATTAACGAAGAAAAAAATCCAAACCTGCATGGCCCTATGTGAAAAAGTGTTTGCCCCCCCTTGTTAAAACATAACTATGGTTTATCGCACCTGAGTTCACTGTCTCTAGCCACACCCAGGCCTGATTATTGCCACACCGGTTCTCAATCAGGAAATCACTTAAATAGGACCTGCCTGACAAAGTGAAGTACACCAAAAGGTCCTTAAAAGCTACACATCATGCCGAGATCCAAAGAAATTCAGGAACAACTGAGAAAGAAAGTAATTGAGATCCATCAGTCAGGGTTATAAAGCCATTTCGAAAGCTTTGGGACTCCAGCGAACTACAGTAAGAGCCATTATCCACAAATGGTGAAGACATGGAACAGTGGTGAACCTTCCTAGGAGTGGCTGCCTGACCAAAATTACCCCAAGAGCACAGCGACGACTCATCCAAGAGGTCACAAAAGACCCCACAACAACATCCAAAGAACTGCAGGCCTCACTTGCCTCAGTTAAGGTCAGTGTTCATGCCTCCACCATAAGAAAGAGACTGGGCAAAAATGGCCTGCATGGCAGAGTTCCAAGATGAAAACCACTGCTGAGCAATTTTTCCTGAACACATCTTGATGATCCCCAAGACTTTTGGGAAAACATTCTCTAAACTCTTTGGAAAATGTGTGTCCCATTACATCTGGTGTAAAAGTAACACAGCATTTCAGAAAAGAACAATATAGCAACAGTAAAATATGGTGGTGGTAGTGTGATGGTCTGGGGCTGTTTTGCTGCTTCCGGACCTGGAAGACTTTCTGTGATAAATGAAACTATGAATTCTGCTGTCTACCAAAAAAATCCTGAAGGAGAATGTCCGGCCATCTGTTGGTGACCTCAAGCTGAAACGAACTTGGGTTCTGCATTCATCGGGGGGCGCATTCCCGCCCCTAGGAGCCGCCGCGGGGCCGCTAAATGTTGCGGTCGGCCCCCTATAAAATGAGCGTCCGAACGCCGGCCTTCGGCGCACTGTCTGGTCATACATACTGCTTTTCTGAGTGTTTTGTTCGGCGTTACCCCTTTGGCTTGGCCGTTTAAGGAGAGTGGTGGCCCCGTGTCACGAAGGAGGCGGGATCCCGTAGAGGCAAAAGCCTTGAGGTAATCGCTAGGGCCGTCGATGGTTAGGTGAGGGAAAGTTGGGTAACGCCACTAACCTCTTTCTTTCCACTGCCCGAAGCGCCCGTGGTCATCGTCCGCTTTGCTTCGTTCCGTTTGGACGCCGATAAGCTCCGTTCCCAGGTCCCATAGCCTCCGGCATTGTCCTGTGCTTACCGCACCCCGGGACGAGTATTTCCTCTCTTTCCCCGGGCTTTGTCACGCTTGCTTCGCGTCCGAGAGACGCGCCGATTGCGCTTGGCCCGAGAAACCCCCCGGCACATGCGCAGTCGAGCGCTGCAGCCACACACACACACAGCGCTTCTGCCACACACAGAGCGCTTTCCCACGCACACACATAGCGCTCACTCGCTCTCAGAGCGCCGTGCGTGCCTCATTTTCTATCGCTCTGTCTAGAGCTTTAACGGGTTATATCCCGTCCTTTTCTTTTGCTTTTCGCGTTCCTTTTCATGCTGACGTTTATTAAAAGCCCTATTTTTGTCTGAGTTCACCAGGAAGCGACTCCTTCGTTTGCCCGTTGGCTTATTGCCGTTTCCTTTCTTTCAGTTCACAGGATCTGTGGTGCAACGGTAACGTTCCCGCCCCCGGAGACTGTGACTCTGGTTTCAAATCCCGTGACGGGCTGTCTTCGGCAGCTCCCGCGTTCATCGTACGGGACCTCTTTTGCTTTCCTTCCCCTCTTTTCCGTCGTTTGGTGTAGGCCCCTGCACTTTGGTCCGTTATTTCCCTTTTTCCGGTGTGCCCCCCAGGCCCCACGTAACAGCATTTACATTTACATTTACATTTACAGCATTTAGCAGACGCCCTTATCCAGAGCGACTTACAATTGGTACAGTCTTACAATCCAAGCATTTGTGGGTTAAGGGTCTTGCTCAAGGACCCAACAGTGGCAGCAGAAGATCCCCAGTTTATCAACAAATGTATGAGAAAATTATTAAAATGTTTAAAAACAATGTTCGTCAAAGAGACTGGAAGGCATTTACATATTTCTTCGTATACAGTGCATAATATCGTTAAACGATTCAGAAATCTGGAAGAGTTTCAGTGTGTAAAGGTTAAGAGCACAAGCTTAAACTGAAGAGATGTGATCTCCGATCCCTCAGGTGGCACTGCATCAAGAACCGTCATTCATCAATAGCTGAGAAGCACATGGACAAGGAATTATTTTATCAAACCTTTATCAAGCTCTACAATACGAAATTACATTCACAAATGTCACTTAAAACGTTACTTTTCAAAAAGAATCCTCATGTTAACCATGCCCAGAAGTGGTGTCAGCTTTTTTGGGCTCTGAGGCATCTGGGATGGAGCATCACACAGAAACGTAGACTGTGGTCAGATGAATCAGTATTCCAGAGAGTCTCAACTATTTTTGGAATGTGCTGCTGGCCTGAAATGCAGGAATGGATGTTTATTAACAAATGAAATGTTGACTAGAATTTGCAAAGAGGATGGAAATGGCTGTGGTTAACACATATTTCCAAAAGAAGGAGGAGCATAGGGTGACTTATAAGAGTGGAGGGAGGAGCACACAGGTAGACTACATCCTATGTAGAAGAGGTTGCTTAAAAGAGATTGGTGATTGTAAGGTAGTGGCAGGGGAGAATGTAGCTAGTCAGCGTCGGATGGTGGTGTGCAGGATGGCTCTGGTGGTTAGGAAGAGGAAGAGGACAAAGGCAGAAGAGAGGCCCAAATAGTGGAAGTTGAGAAAGGAAGAATGTTGTAAGGAGTTCAGAGAGGAGCTGAGAAAGGCTTTGGGTGATAGGAAAGAGCTCCCAGATGACTGGGTAGTAGCAGCAAAAGTAATTAGACAGACAGGTAGAAAGGTACTGGGTGTTTCTTCTGGACAGGCAAAGGATGAAAACGAAACTTGGTGGTGGAACGAGGAAGTGCAGGAGGTTATTACAGGGGCATAAAGTTGATGAGCCACACAATGAAGATTTGGGAGAGAGTTGTGGAAGCTAGGCTCAGACAGGAGGTGACAGTGTGTGAACAACAGTATGGTTTCATGCCAAGGAAGAGCACCATGGATGCGATTTTTGCTTTGAGAGTGCTGATGGAGAAGTATAGAGATGGTCAGAAAGAGCTAAACTGCGTCTTTGTGGATTTGGAGAAAGCTTATGACAGGGTGCCAAGGGAGGAACTGTGGTGGTGTATGAGGAAGTCTCGAGTGGCTGAAAAGTACATTAGATTAGTGCAGGACATGTATGACAACAGCGTGACAGCGGTGAGATGTGCTGTAGGAGTCACAGATAGCTTCAAGGTAGAGGTGGGACTGCATCAAGGATCGGCCCTGAGTCCCTTCTTATTTGCTCTGTGATGGACAGACTAACAGATGAGGTCAGACAGGAATCGCCGGGGACTATCATGTTTGCAGACGACATTGTTGATCTGTAGTGAGAACAGGGAGAACAGGTAGAAGAGAACTTGGAGAGGTGGAGGTATAATCTGGAAAGGAGAGGAATGAAAGTCAACTGTAGTAAGACAGAATACCTGTGTGTAAATGAAAGGGAGGCAGGTGGAACAGTCAGGCTACAGGGATCAGTGGTCACAGAGGTACAAGAGTTCAGGTACTTGGGATCAACTGTCCAAAGAAATGGGGAGTGTGGAAAGGAGGTGAAGAAGAGAGTACAGGCAGGATGGGGTAGGTGGAGAAAAGTGTCAGGAGTGCTGTGTGACAAAAGGGTTGCAGCAAAGTGAAAGGAAAGATTTATAAGAGAGTAGTGAGACCAGCCTTGTTGTATGGCTTAGAGACAGTGGCACTGACAAAGAGACAGGAAGCAGAGCTGGAGGTGGCAGAACTTAAGATGTTGAGGTTCTCTTTAGGAGTGTCTAGGGTAGACAGGATTAGGAATGAGATCATCAGAGGGACAGCACAGGTTGGAAAATTGGGAAACAAAATTCGAGAGGGAAGACTGAGATGGTTTGGACATGTGCAGAGGAGGGATAGTGGATATATTGGTAGGAGGTTGTTGGCGATGGAGCTGCCAGGCAAGAGACGGAGAGGAAGACCAAAGAGCAGTTATTTGGTTGTGGTAAATGAAGATATGCAGGGAGTTGGGGTGACAGTAGAGGACATGGAGGACACGAGGTGAGGTGGAAACGTTTAACTCGCTGTTGTGACCCCTGATAAAGGGAGAAGCCGAAAGAAGAAGAAGAAGAAGAAGAAGAAGAAATGTTGACTAGAAAAACACATGAATTATCTCGGATTGATACTGTCTGCAAAGAATATTTTGTGCATTGCGTAGCAAAACATCAGTGCAGTTGATTTTATATGGACGATATTAGATGTGTCCACACGATGGCGGTGTCTGTACACATTTGGACGCTTGGACACGGCAGTATGAGCCTCCAATCTTTTAATTAAGATTGGATGTATGGCACTGATTTTTTTATTATCATATAATCACTACATAATAACGCATCAAAAGCAATAAAACAAAATTACCTTTTTTTACAGCAACCCCTGTCAGCCTGCAAAGGAGTTATTGATCCTTAATTTCCTTCGGGATCAATAAAGGGTCTTGTTTATCTGTCTGTCTGTCTGTCTGTCTGTCTGTCCATCTGTCTGTCTATCTACCTGTAAAAAAACCAATGATAATCATAATAATTAGTAAGATTGTATTATTTGTATTATTTTTATGTCTTAGGTATCTTATTAGGTGGATACAAACTTATTTAATTATCACAATTTAAAATATATTAAAAAAAAACAATGCAGAATGTTGCCTTATAGTTCACATTGTGTCCATTTTCCCATTTAACCCTTTAAACTACTAAGGAAAGAAGAAAGAACACATGGAATAATGCTTTAAAATGAATAATGGGATCTGGTATAGAAATGGAAATACAGAGAATCCATACTAGTTTCCAAATTAAGGCTCTCTCAGGTTCTTAGGTACTTTTTTTGGAACTTTGGTAGCCTAGCGGTTAAGGTACTGGACTATGGACCAAAAGGTCCAGGGTTCAAATCCCTCCTCTGCCAAGCTGCCACTGTTGGGTCCTTGAGCAAGGCCCTTAACCCACAATTGCTTGAATTGTAAGTCCAGCATCAATTGTAAGTCGCTCTGGATAAGGGCCTTGTATACTTTTATAGCCGTAATAAGTAAGAGTATCTATGAGTGCAATCATTTTACATTGGAGCATTGTCTCAAAGCAGCCTTATAGTTTTATACAGTCTTCTAATATCTAAGGCCAGTCCCAAATTGAACAAGCCTATGGCGACAGTGGCAAGAAAAACCTTGCCAAAAACCAAGGAAGAAACCTTTGGAGGCTCAAGACTCCAAAAGGAACCCGACCTCCTTGGGCGGCCTAGATGATATACTGTATGTAAGAATTAAAGTAATTTATCTAATTAATAAGTTTATCATAATAGTTGAAATGAACAGAAGCTAAATAAAAATAACAAAGAGAACATAACATGAAAAAATATTAATTAATAATAACAATAGTGAAAGATACCAGGAAGACATGAGACCAAATTTTTGCATATAACAACTTATATGAGGACTCTCTGGGAGTGCAGCAGCCTAATATGAGTCCCCACAGTGCCTTCACATGCAGATACGATTGGTTGTATCTGAGGGAGGTAATGAAACCAAGGATCATACTCTGGCGTTGCACCTGAGATCCCTAGCCAGCCCAGTTCACCATGATGCTGACCAGAGAGCATGTGGAAAAACTGAAATTAGCTTTTTTATTCATTTTCATTTATGTATTAAAATTGAAAGGACATGCTTCACTGATTTTCTAAGTGCAAAAAGATAACATATACTTTCACAAAGGGCGTCAACACCTTACTTTAGAGGTAACAAAATTTGGCACAAACTGTCCCATAACGTTGTTACTAGCCCTGGCAAAAATGATGAAATCACCTCCTTTCTACTTTCTATAAACAAAGCACAGAAACAAATCTTTGTTTAATAGCTGAACATTCTGGCTTTGTGAAGCATGCCTCAAGCTAATTGAATTATTTTAATTAATATCAGATTTTTTTTTTCAGATAAAGTAGAGGAACAAGTTATGTAATCATCCACAAAACAATTGTACTTGGTTAATCATCCTCGTGATGTTATGGCGGCCTGAATTCATTAAGGCATGGACGTCCCTGATGACAAACAACATTCTACATTAACCTACTTCCAACTTTCCTGTAAATACCAATTAGAACCTTATCATTAAAAAAAAATCGGACTGAGATCCATTTTACTGTCCATGTTACTGAGCAGGTCTGTCTTTCCTATAGAAAAGCTTTAACACTCTTTACTCCGAGGCAAGATACATTATTGTCCTGCAAATTGACTTCATCTCACCAAACCTATTTTCTACTGATAGAATGAGAAAAGTGTCCAAAATTTCAATCTATTCCCTCATTGACTGGTGGGGTAATGATTACCCTCTCCCCTGGTCCTGTACCTCACATGCAACCCCATATCATAAATGAGTTAATTTGTCTGGTCCTGTTGTTCCAGCATTATCTCAATGGTTAGTGCAGATTCATGATTTATCTCTGAATATCACTTTTATCCAATCAGTCACACTCCATGGTCACTTCTCTTTAGCCCTCTGTAACCTGCTTAGGTGTTTGCTTGCCTTTTCTATATGTAAATTTCTTTTCATTCAGCCGACGTCTTACAGTTCTGTCGCAAACATTGATACCTGTCTCTGCCCGTTTGTTTATCTTTTTTTGGTGATTTTTTTACAAAAGTAAAGTCAAGTTAGATTTATTTCTATAGTGCTTTTTACAATGGAGCATTGTTTCAAAGCAGCTTTACAATTTAGATTGTCTTCAAATTTAGAAAGCCAATCCCAAACTGAGCAAGCCTAGGGTGACAGTGGCAAGGAAAAACTCCCTAAAGGTTATGAGGAAGAAGCCTTGGGAGGACCAAGACTCAAAAAGAGACCCAACCTCCATGGGCAGCAAAATAACGTGAAATTTTGCATATCATATCTGTCTGTCTGTCTATCTATCATTAAATTCATCTATCTATCTATCTATCTATCTATCTATCTATCTGTCTGTCTGTCTGTCTGTCTATCTATCTATCTATCTATCTATCTTCTATCTATCTGTCTGTTCTCTGTCTGTCCTCCCCTGTCTATCTATCTATTATCTATCTATCTATCTATCTGTCCTGTCTGTCTTCCTGTCTATCTATCTATCCTATCTTTCTATCTATATCATCTGTCTGTCTCTGTCTGTCTGTCTATCTATCTATCTATCTATCTATCTATCTGGTCTGTCTTTCCTGTCTGTTGTTCCTGTCTGTCTATACTATCTATCTCTACTATCTATATCTATCATCTGTCTGTCTTATCTGTTTTTCTGTCTGTTCTGTCTATCTATCTATCTATCTGTCTGTCCTTTCTGTCTGTCCTGTTCTGTCTATCTATCTATCTACTATCTGTCTGTCCTTCTGTCTGTCTGTCTGGTCTGTCTGTTCTATCTATCTGCCTGTCTATCCTGTTTTCTTGTTTCGGTCTGTCTATCTATCTATCTAGCTAGCTATCTGTCTGTCTCTGTCTGTCTGTCCTATCTATCTATCTATCTCTCTAATCTGTCTGTCTGTCTGTCTGTCTGTCTGTCTGTCTATCTATCTAATCTATCTATCTATCTATCTATCTAATCTGTCCCTGTCCTGTCCTATCTTCTATCTATCTATCATCTGTCTATCTATCTATCTGTCCAGCCATCTGTCTGTTTGTCTGTCTGTCTATCGATGTCTGTCTATCTGTCTGTCTATCTATCTATCTGTCTATCCATCTGTCTGTTTGTCTGTCTATCTATCTATCTATCTATCCATCTGTCTATCCATCTGTCTATCTATCTGTCTGTCTATCTGTCTGTCTATCTATCTATCTATCTATCTGTCTATCCATCTGTATATCTGTCTGTCTGTCTATCTGTCTGTCTATCTATCTATCTATCTATCTGTCTATCCATCTGTATATCTGTCTGTCTATCTATCTATCTATCTATCTATCTATCTATCTATCTATGTTCTGTTTGTCCTATCTTTCTGTCTGTCTACTGTCTGTTTGTCTCTGTCCCTATCTATCTATCTGTCTGTCTGTCTAAATGTTCTGTCTGTCTATTTTATCTATCTACCCTTCTATCTTATCTATCTGTCTGTCTTTCTGTCTGTCTGTCGGTCTATCTATCTATCTATCTATCCGTCCCCTGTGGTCTGTCCTGTCCGTCTGTCTGTCTGTCTCTCTATCCTGTCTGTCTATCTGTTTCTGTTCTGTCTATCTATCTATCATCTATTATCTGTCCTGTCTATCTATCTATCTATCTATCTATCTATCTATCTATCTGTCTGTCTGTCTGTCTGTCTATCTATCTATCTATCTATCTATCTATCTGTCTGTCTGTTTGTCTATCTGTCTGTCTGTCTATCTGTCTGTTTGTCTCTGTCTATCTATCTATCTGTCTGTCTGTCTATGTCTGTCTGTCTATTTATCTATCTACCTATCTATCTATCTATCTGTCTGTCTATGTCTGTCTGTCTATCTATCTATCTATCTGTCTGTCTGTCTGTCTGTCTATGTCTGTCTGTCTATCTATCTATCTATCTATCTATCTCTCTATCTGTCTCTCTATCTGTCTCTCTATCTGTCTGTCTGTCTGTCTATCTGTCTGTCTATCTATCTATCTATCTATCTATCTATCTATCTATCTATCTATCTATCTGTCTCTGTCTGTATGTCTGTCTGTCTGTCTATCTATCTGTCTGTCTGTCTATGTCTGTCTATCTATCTATCTACCTATCTATCTATCTATCTGTCTGTCTATGTCTGTCTATCTATCTATCTATCTATCTGTCTGTCTGTCTGTCTGTCTGTCTGTCTATGTCTGTCTGTCTATCTATCTATCTATCTATCTATCTGTCTGTCTGTCTGTCTGTCTATGTCTGTCTGTCTATCTATCTATCTATCTATCTATCTATCTATCTATCTATCTATCTGTCTGTCTGTCTATCTGTCTCTGTCTGTCTGAACATGACAAGTGTGAGTTGAATTATATATTAAGCCATGATAGCACATAAAAGGAGGGGTGTGCATATTTATTTAGTCATTTATTTATTTTGTGCTTGTTTGTTTATTTACTAACCCATAATCTGGCTGCATAAAAGGAGATCTAGATTTAGATTTATTTATTAATTTCAGAAGCCATGATCTGACATATTATCGCATGAGACTAGGGTGAATATTTATTATTTATTTTTTTATTTATTATGTATTGTGCGCCACAATTTTGGCCCATAATTTTGCTCTTTCATTCACTTTCATTTATTTAACTATTACCAGGGCATGTAAGTGGAGGGCCGTGTATAATATTTGTATGTAGGGGTTTTTTCCCACATTGTTTTCATCCCCACTTTGTCCTGGTCAGGGTCGAGCCATTGCCTATCCTCAGAGAACACAGTGCCTCGGACAGCTCACCAGGTCATCGCAGTGCTCGGTAGGGGTCGGTGTTGCAGCGACCGACCTCTCTTTCCTCAGACCCAGCTCATTGTGGTTGGAAAACAGTACCGAGACTCAAACTTGGGTCCCTGCAATGATAGGCTATCGTGTGAGACTCCTGCAAAATCCCGAGCACCTGTATTTATTGATTTACTTATTTAAATAAGTATTGACTGGTTGGTTTATTTAATTAAGACATTATCTAGGCGTGTAAGAAGAGTGGGGTGTAAACTGCTTGACACCAAAAGTTCTCAAGTCAGTTCGTCCTTGGAGCGACATCAGGCTGTGTGTGAGGAGGAACGAGAAGGACACACACACACACACACACACACACACACACACACACACACACACACACACACACACACACACACACACACAGTCTTGGTAAACTTGGTAGGGAATTTCCATTGGCATAATGTTTACTGTAGCTTATTAACTCCTTATTAACACTGAACCCCAGGGGTGTTTCTAGACTACTTATCAAACTGGGGCACACAGATTTTAGAGGGGCACAGCTGTACCTCTGCTTGCCAGTCAGTCATAGGGGCACAACAGTGCATAAAATTAAACCTGTTAAACACTAAATAGATGAAGTGATTTAACACTAAAAGTGGGTGTTACTCTACCATGGATGAGAAATAAACAACAGATGAACACTCAATATTTTTATTAATTGTATTCTTTTTGTTTATGCTAACATAACTGATGCCTTTACAAGTTTAATGAATGTCTTTTCTTTGTACTTTTGTGCTTTTATATGTACTTTTGGCAGGTTATATGGTTGTAAGACCTGCAGCATGGATGACTTTCTTTTAAACATTTGCCGATGTCCGTTAGTCATTGCGAAAACATGAAAGAAACTGGCTCTGACTGAAGACATTAGCCACTCAAGCTTTTGGAAAGAGGATTTGGCATTATGGGAAGTGTAGTGCCTTGTAGTGAATTTGCGTGGCATGTTCTGTAGTTATGCTCAGCAATCCAGAATAAAATTGTGTTTTTATCGCCATGGCTTTAGTGGTTCACAGAAACATCTCACTGGGACATGTGCACTATTAAAGTGCACATGTATATGCTCCTGCCTAACGCTAACACTACCCTTATAACCTAAAGCAAATCTTTATGCTCTTTGTATATATAAAAGTTGCCATTATTGTAAGAAAAATAAAAATGTTAAAATTTCCCTTTTATTTCCCATGTGAAAATCTCATATCTTTCGATCGTTGCTGGAAATATGGTTCTCACAATGATATATAAGCTTGGCCCACACACACACACACACACACACACACACACACACACACACACACACACACACACACACACACACACACCGCTGTATCCTCCAGCTGCGCTTATCAGAGCTCCGGGACCTGTGGCTGTGGATAGCAGTGTGAGACTAATCCAGATCTGCGCGGTGTTAATGCGCATCTTCTGTGAGCGCACGCTGAGCGCAACATTACGCGCGTCCTCGTGCCCTCCCAACATCTGGATTGACGCCGATGTTCAGTCGGAGAGAAGCAGGAATCGGCACAGCGCAGCGCCATCCGGGCCGGGTTCAACTATGCTGAGATCGAGGAGGATTTCGGACCAGGTTTTCTTTTAATCTGATGGATTAAAGCCGCGGAGATCCGGAGCTCAAGAGCGAGAGAAAGAGAGCGAGAAAGAGAGAGAGAGCATCCAGACGGAGCGGCGCAGCAGGTACACATTTAATCCAAATGCTACCTCTGAACAATGTTATATCAATTAATACAATCGTACGCACCTTCAGCACTTCTTTTAGACTCCTGAAGTCAGTATTACTGGGAAGCTCAGACTTCTAGTCTTGAATCAACTCCTAACATTGGTAAAGTACTGACTTAAGCCAAAAGCAGTAATTAAATGGACTTAAATTCCACTTCATTAACACCTCAAACTAAGCGATTCAAATCAAATTGCATTAAGGTGCCTTTAATGAGAAATTAGACCTCCTTAATTTCCATGTAAACTGATTGGCACGGCACTTTAATGGACGCTTCTTTAAATGTATGTGTGCAAAAACTACAACTTTAAGGTGGAAAAACGAAAAGGGCCAAAAGTATCCACAGTACTCAAAACGTCATTGGAAATGACAGAGAGACAAACGTGTGACAAATAGGCTACTGATCACCTCCGAATGTCACGCTGCGTCTCGGGTCTGCTTACACCTGGCTTTTCGTGTGGATGGGTGAGATCCAAAAACGCATGTTATTAATGCAGTGTGCTGACCAAACATGGAGAGAATTAATCCTGGTGTATTTTGACCAGCTGTGCTTGCCTTGGCTTTAGTGCAAACAATTCCAGTACTGTAGAGGAGGACACACAAACTGCGAGTAAATCCGGTAATTAATTGGGGAATGAATAATTCTATATAAATATGTCAAATGGTGGTGAAAGAGCACATGGATAGTATTACGCAAAGAAGTTTTTAGACTGTGAGTTCAATGAGAGGTAGATAGATAGATAGATAGATAGACAAAAGTATTGGGACACCTACACATTACAGCTGCAGGAGTTTTTATGTCATCCCATTCTAAATCCTCTTCTGGGAAAGCCTTGTACAACATTTTGGACTGTGTCTGTGGGAATCTTTGCCCATTCATCCAGACTAGCATTTGTGAGATCAGACACTGATTTGGGTAAGAGAGCCTGGCTTTCAATCTCCATTTAGGTTCATCCTAAAGGTGCTCGATGCGGGTGAATCTGGTGATTAAAGGGGAAATGAATAATTGTAAATGAATGTATTGTTTGGTGGTCAAAGAGCACATGGATAGTATTACGCAAAGACACTTTTAAACCTGGTAATTAACTGTGAGTTGAAATGAGAGGTAGATAAATGATAGATAGATAGATAGATAGATAGATAGATGGACAAAACTATTGATACACAAACACATCACAGCTGCAGGAGTTTTTATGGCATCCCATTCTAAATTCTCTTCTGGGAAAGCCATGTACAACATTTTATACTGTGTCTGTGGGAATCTTTGCCCATTCATCCAGAAGAGCATTTGTGAGATCAGACACTGATTTGGGTAACAGAGTCTGGCTTTCAATCTCCATTTTGGTTCATCCTGAAGGTGCGCATATGGGCTGATGAGGTCAGGATTCTGTGTGGGCCAGTCAGGTTCCTCCACATCCTGAGTAAACCCACACGAACACAGGAAGGACCCAGGTTGCCCCCCCGGGATCAAACCCAAGACCTTCTTGTTGTGAGGCGACAGTGCGAGCCACTGTGCTGCTCCTAAACGTTCCACGTTGCAATAATACCACTTAGGGTTGAATACCTAATAGAATACCTAAGAGGCAAGACATTTCATGAACTGACTTGTTGCAACCGTGGCATCCTATTACAGTACCATGCTCAAATTCAGTGGTGCTTTAGAACGACCCATTCTTTCAGAAATGTCTGTAAAAACACATTGGTGCTTGATTTCATACACCCTGTGGCAATGTGACTGCATGGAACACCTGAATTCAATGAT
Source organism: Ancistrus triradiatus (assembly GCA_025084515.1). Lineage (NCBI taxonomy): Eukaryota > Metazoa > Chordata > Actinopteri > Siluriformes > Loricariidae > Ancistrus > Ancistrus triradiatus. The sequence continues at coordinate 56,341 of JAJAGP010002200.1, forward strand.
TATGAAGTGTGTCCCAATACTTTTATCCATATAGTGTAGATAGACAGATAGATAGATAGATAGATAACTTTACATTCAACACACAGTAAGGTTTATATGAGGTGTGGGGGAAAAGACAATCTCATGGTACTCTTTCCAATAGTTTGCTTGCATGGAGGTGGAGTTGTAGACTGGAGATTTGGTGATCCCAAAATTGTAGCGTTTTGCCTCCTTTCTGTGTTTGGGGTAAAATATAGCTGTGTCCTTTTCTCGGCAGCTTCCTTACTTCTCTGGTGGTGCATAGACATTTTTATAGCCATCACCTGATGTATGAAGGTCAAAATGCTTTTGTGTGTGCTGTAATCTGCCTCATATCAATGAATGACTAAAGGAATGTGACATACCATCTCATAGCATTAAAATACTGTTTGACATTTCTCTAAAGAGTCAGGTGAACATAAAGTAACATATACAAGGGAACATGTCTCTAAAAACAAACTACTTTCCCATCAGGGATTAATAAAGTGTGTTTTGTTTGTCTTGTCTCAGTGCCTTGTACTGTCATTTTTGTTTTGCTTTGTCTTGTTCATGTTTTGTCATGTCTTGCAATGTCGTGTCTTATCTGTTTGGTCTTGTCTTGCATTATTTTATTTGTCTTGTTTTTATCTTAACTGTCTTGTCTTATCGATTTTGTCTTAAATGTCTAGTTTTGTCTTATATTAGCTGTCTTAACTGTTTTGTCTTGCTTTATCTGCTTTGTCTTTTCTTGCCTGTCTTGTCTTAGCTTATATGTTTTGTTTTGTCTTATGTTAAATGGTTTTGTTTTGTCTTATGTTAAATGGTTTTGTTTTGTCTTATGTTAAATGTTTTGTTTTGTCTTATATTAAATGTTTTGTTTTGTCTTATGTTAAATGGTTTTGTTTTGTCTTATGTTAAATGGTTTTGTTTTGTCTTATGTTAAATGTTTTGTTTTGTCTTATGTTAAATGTTTTGTTTCGTCTTATGTTAAATGGTTTTGTTTTGTCTTATGTTATGTGTTCTGTTTTGTCTTATATTAAATGTTTTGTTTTGTCTTATGTTAAATGTTTTTGTTTGTTCTTTATGTTTAAACGTTTTGTTTTGTCTTAGTTATGTGTTCTGTTTTGTCTTATATTAAATGTTTTGTTTTGTCTTTATATTAAATGTTTTGTTTTTGGTCTTATGTTAAATGTTTTTGTTTTGTCTTATATTAAATGTTTTTGTTTTATTTGTCTTATATTAAATGTTCTGTTTTGTCTTATTGTTAAAATGTTTTGTTTTGTCTTATGTTATGTGTTTTTGTTTGTCTTACGTTAAATGTTTTGTTTAGGTCTTACGTTTAAATGTTTTGTTTTGGTCTTACGTTAAATGTTTTGTTTTGTTTTACGTTAAATGTTTGGTTTCGTCTTATGTTAAATGTTTTTGTTTTTGTCTTACGTTAAATGTTTTGTTTGTCTTATATTAGATGTTTTTGTTTCGTCTTATATTAAATGTTTTGTTTCGTCTTTATGTTAAATGATTTGTTTTGTCTGATTATTAAATGTTTTGTTTTGTCTATATTAAATGTTTTGTTTTTGTCTTATGTTATGGTGTATTGTTTTGTCTTATATTAAAATGTTTTGTTTGTTCTTCTGTTATGTGTTCTGTTGTGTTCTTATATTAAATATTTTGTTTTGTCTTATATTAAATGTTTGTTTGTCTTATGTTAATGTGTTTTTTGTTTTGTCTATATTAAACTGTTTTGTTTGTATTATATTAAATGTCGTGTCGTATGTTAAATGTTTTGTTTTGTCTTATATTAGATGTTTTGTTTCGTCTTATGTTAAATGTTTTTGTTTCGTCTTATGTTAAATGTTTTGTTTTGTCTTATATTAAATGTTTTGTTTTGTCTTATGTTATGTGTTCTGTTTTGTCTTATATTAAATGTTTTGTTTTGTCTTATGTTATGTGTTCTGTTTTGTCTTATATTAAATATTTTGTTTTGTCTTATATTAAATGTTTTGTTTTGTCTTATGTTAAATGTTTTTGTTGTCTTATATTAAATGTTTTTGTTTTGTCTTATATTAAATGTTCTGTTTTGTCTTATGTTAAATGTTTTGTTTTGTCTTATATTAAATGTTTTGTTTTGTCTTATATTAAATGTTCTGTTTCGTCTTATGTTAAATGTTTTGTTTTGTCTTATGTTAAATGTTTTGTTTTGTCTTATGTTATGTGTTTTGTTTTGTCTTACATTAAATGTTTTGCTTTGCCTTATTTGTTTTGTCTTGTCTTAACTGTTTTGTTTTACTTTATCTTATCCTTTCTGTCTTGTGCTATCTTACCTGTTTTGCCATTCCTCATGTGTTTTGTTTCGTCTTGCTTTACCCTTTCTGTCTTGTCTTATTTTAACTGTTGTGTCTTGCCTTATATGTTTAGTGTTGTATTACTTATTTTGTCTTTACTTAACTGTCTTTTCTTATCTTAAATGTTTTGTTTTGTCTTATCTTAACTGCATTGTCTTATCTTAAATGTTTGTTTTTGTCTTATCTTAACTGTTTTGTCTTATGTTGACTGCCTTGTCTTGCCTTATCTTTTTTGGCTTGTCTAATCATAGCTAGTTTTATCTTATCTCAGGGATGTCACTAGGTGTGATTTTTCATGTCTCTAAATGCCCCCAGAACCCCCACCCCGCACACCCACACACACACACACACACACACACACACACACGCACACACACACACACACTCAAAACCAGTGCCTTTTTAGTTTCCATTTACATAGTTTCAATCATTTTTTTTGAATCATCTGTGCTTTTGCTTCTGGAAGTGCAGCATACAATATACTATAACTACATTATTTGGGTCTGAAAGCTATACAGATTTGTGACTTTGTGCCATACATCAGAGCTTTGTGTCAAAGTGCAATGCACTTTCAGTTTAAGCTCCATTTTTTTTTTAAATGATGGCTTTGATTAAGGTTTGATACCTTGTTTAGGGAATGCTTCAAGAAGGGTTTCAGTTTGCTGTGTTGTTTCGAGTTGCCTATGAATATGGCTATATTAATCTCACAATGCCTAACATCCAGGACTGTGCAATAACAGAATGCAAATATTCAGAACAAGCTTAAGTATTTTGGTATGTATTCAGTCAAAAGTTTATTGAAATTTTTTTTGAATGTATTTGAAATTAATTGTAGTAATATTTTAGTATTTTAAATATTTTTATGTTTTATTTTTAATAAATTAATAAAGTGGGGTCTTCACCCTCTTGTTCTCATTTGTAGTGAGACAGTGGTGCTTAAAAGATTGTGACACCTTTAAACTGTAACCCCTCTAACCTAACACACCATCTGATTTTCACACAAGTCCAAAAAGTAGATGAATAGAAGCCAGTTAAATACATGAGATAAACATATTATACTTGATCATTTTATTTATTGAGGAAAATGATCCAATGTTATGTCCTTGAGTGGCAAAAGGATGTCAACCTGCATCTGGAGCAGGAATTCTTGTCATAATGAATGGCATAAAGAACAATGAATTCTGAATTATACAAGCAAATTCTAATGCAAACTGTCAAGACAATTGACATTGAACTGAATCTCAAGAGAATGTGGATCATGCAGCACAACCTTAAACTCATAAGTCAGTAGTCAATACTATAACACTAAGTTAATGTTTTGGAGTGGCCAAGTCAAAGTCCTGATCATAATCCAATAGAAATGTTTTGGAAGCAGTTCAGCTGAAGCTGTTCTGTACGGAGGAATGGGCGAAAATTCCTCCAAGCCGGTGTGCAGGACTGATCAACAGCTACAGGAAACGTTTAGCTGCAGTTATTGCTGCACAAGATATATAATATTTGCAATATTAATATTCTCCTATGTTTGTCTTATTTGTTTATTTAGGTTCTCTTTAACTACTTTTAGAATGGTGATGTTTTTGGTCATATTTATGCAGAAATAAAGAAAATCCTAAAAGGTTCTCAGTCCTTCAAGCACCACTGTATGTATGAACATTATGCAGGCAGTATGTTGTGCATCATGGAACTCGGTCTCACAACTATTTATTATTTATTACAGTTTTACAATATGTATAGGCCTGTGAGTGAACATTTCTAAGGAGGCATATTCCATAACTCTCCACCATTACTCTGTTGAAATCAAAATAATTATGTTTTCTTCATTGTTTTTTATTTCGTACTGACGATTTAGCACGTCGTGGTCTGACCATACGAACACGTTCAAACATTGCATGAATCAATTATAAAAGCAGCATGACCCATGCTCAGCGAACAGCATTATGAGCGCTCTTAACTTCCAGAAAGAAAAGCAGCCTTCTACCCACATTAGGGTTTGAACCATCTATTATTAAAATTTATTTGAGGTTACGTTTAAAAATGGAACACGCTTTCAAGAAGGTCTTTATTTAACATTGATTAAGTCCACATTGTAGATAGGAAATTTCCTTTGTAGAGGCAGCATCTCCAGCAAAGCACAGAGAAGATTTTGCCAGTATAGTTGTTTCCAGACCAAAGCAGCTTTTGAAAAATGGTGTAATAAAGCCCCTAAACACAGGCGACCGTTGCACCATTTTATTATCTGTGTATTTTAACATATTTAGAGAAAGAGAAAGTACATAGCATTGTTTGGTTTAAGTATCTAATACAAACTAGAGAGAGATCTACTGCCTTCCACTTTTACCAAATACTCATTTAAAAAAATGCATATCACATAATGAACAGACATTTTGCAGTCATTTAAAAAAAATACCTTAAGACAGTGGTTCCCAACCTTTTTTCCTTGGAGCCCCCCTACGAGTTTCTAAGAAAACCTGTGCTCATCGACCTCCCGTCACCGTCACCCCCCAACCACCCTAGGGGTCCACATATACGCAGACCAAAAGAATAATGTGATTCATTGAAAATCTTTATTGGCAAAAATAAACATAAATTAAAGCTTTTTTTCTGTTTCTCTTGGTTTACATTATATACCCCCCCCCCCTCGTTTTGAGTCCTTTTCTCTTTTCAAGATGGCTAAACATTTAGCTAATATCAAACATAAGCTTGTTAAATATCTTTTTATGTCATTTTAAATACAGATTGTATTGCAGTGAGTGTGTTGTTTTAATTTTATTTAACATGTGCAAATTGTATTTTGGCAAACTCAGAGCAGACAAAGCCTAGGGCGACCACTTTGATGTTTGGTGTCCCCCTAACGGTGGCCCAGACCCCAGGTTATGGCCCTAAAAACTGAAGAAAAGTGAAGAATGTTCATAAGCCACCAGTAACATCTTTGTCTTATCTTAGTTTATCTTATCTGTCATGTCTTGTTGTATCAGGGGGTTTTAGGACCCAAGTGCTGTGAGCTCCTGATGGAAGAGACCAACCAAAAAGTTAATATAAATGAAAAGGGATAAATGAAAGTGTGTTGGGGGAATGCGCCCACACACACATACAGAAAAAGGGAGGAAAATCCAGCTGCGCCTGGATGGGTGGTGGCTGGGGAATCGAACCCTGATCGCTGGCGTCAGGTGCGGTAAGCTGGCACTACGCAGTGGTTTGGGGTAATGTGGAAGAAAGGGAGATTATAAGGGCCACACAAGCCTTGTCTTGTTTTATTTTATTATATTATGTTTTATGTGCCAAAATTGTGATACATGTAGTTAAAAGAAACATTTTGCTTACTTTTAGTATACTTTGTCTTAAATTAAAGGTTAGAGTTCTTTCACATTTTCAGCGAGATTCAACTGATTAACCATAAATACATTTCAAGATTTATTCCATTCAATTTGACCAAGCCAAGAGATGCCACTAATTCTGTAGTATTATGGATCATAGGTGTTTTTAGCCCACCTTTTTAAAATTGAGTCCCAGCACCCCTAAAAACAGTAAAAAAAAAGCCATTTTGCTGAAAAAAAAATGCTAAAAACACAGAAAGTATATACAATAGTTTAAGTGTAAGCAGTCCCCCTTTGCCTTGCGAATGGTATGATCCAAGTGATGGCTTTGTGGCTCACAAGCTCAGCATTACAGGTTGGTGTCTTTCCAGTCACACCGTTTCCCTGCCCAAGAAGTCAGATGTTCTTCTTTCACAAGTGTGGGAATGACAGTCCATAATTGTGTTAAAATGTACAGGGTTTTTTGTTTAAATGGTCTCACTAGGTGCTTAACACCCCTAAAGCTCTGATCCTAGAATCGCCCCTGCTAAGGATAGAAATATCTGACATTTTTTACCTTATGGGGCATAGATGTAGTTTTTGGGGGAATTTGGAAGGAGTGAAAAGTCCTCCCCCAAATAATTCCTGCTCACAGCATCCTTGTAATTTTGTCTGGCTGTTAGATTTGGCTGAAATTATTATTATTATTTTTTAATCATGTTACCTTTAAACTAATTATGTTTGGGTACTTTGGAGACATAAATGCTCTGCTCACACCGGTACGGGCAAAAGGACGCTACATTCACGACTACAGAGCGAGAGCTGTAAGAGAGACTGTTAAAGAGTCTTACAGATAAAAAGGTAGTGTCTAGATGGGATTAGTGCACTGTGTAAATAAAGCACTTTGGGTTGCCTCTGAAAGTAAGCAATCAAGTACATTTTATTTATATAGCACTTTTCTAGAACAAGTCAGAAAATGCTTTCTAATGCAAGACAAGAAATGATATTAATGATAAAATTCAAATTGCTAAAAGCAGGAGAATAAAAAAACTATTCCATAGTTTTAGAGCATAAGCTTCAAAGGCCTGTCTCCTTTTGATTTTAGGTTAGTTCGGGGGATGGCTAACAGCCCCTGATTTGAAGATCTTAAAGATCTTGTGCTAATAAGTGGACACAAGAGTTGAATGATATATTTTGAAGCCTCGTTGTGTAAAGCCTGATATGCTAGCATGAGTATTTTAAATCATGATTGACAGGCAGCCAATGGAGAGAGGCCAGCACTGGTGTGTGTGTGTCAACCTGGTCTTAACGCATGGGGAGTGTTTCCTTTAGCATACTGAATGTGTGGTCTGTAATAATGTGAGACATTGTTGGCTTGGATATAATATAAATTTTAAATATCTTCCTATATAAATATATTGACGTTCCAGGTCCAACATTTGGTATATTAAGCACCAATTATTGGCTTTGCTTGTGCATCATATCCTGTTTTACTTGAAACCTACGCCTCAGTGGTGGGGACATTTTCCTGTTCTTCACTTTTTTTGTGTGGGTTTTTTGTTTTTTTTACAAAAAAAGGAACTTTTTATTGAAAGAAAGAGAGTAAAAATCTGCTTTAGGTTACTGAGGTTAAGGTTAGGGATAGGATTTATGTGTGGGTGTAGCATTAATTAGCAATATTATTTCAATGGAAAGTCCCCATAATGGTAGAAAGATAAATGTGTGTGCAGATGTGTGTGAGTGTGTGCCTGTGTGTACCTGTGTGTGTGTGTGAGTGTGGTAAATCAGCAGTGACACACACAGCTCCCAGCCATCATTATGACACTAAGCAAGAAAAGGTAACAGCAACGCTCCCTGCCTTACTTTTATCTTTCTTACCATTCTGCTGTTTTTATGTAGGCATGCATGAGCGTGACCTGCCCAGACACCCGCCTTTAAACAAGCTGTTCAAATAAACTGAAGCAAGAATCCTGGAACGACTCATGTTTTAGCTGTGAGGCAGGTAAAACGGATGTAGATCTCCCAGAAAAAAAAGAACAAAATGCAATTTTTTTGTGAAATCTATTCCGAATGCTTGGAGTATATTGTTCTGTTTTAAAGGTGTAGGCGGAGTGTCTAGGGTGGATAGGATTAGGAATGAGATCATCAGAGGGACAGCACAGGTTGGAAAATTGGGAGACAAAATTCGAGAGGGAAGACTGAGATGGTTTGGACATGTGCAGAGGAGGGATAGTGGATATATTGGTAGGAGGATGTTGGAGATGGAGCTGCCAGGCAAGAGACGGAGAGGAAGACCAAAGAGGAGTTATTTGGTTGTGGTGAATGAAGGATATTCAGGGAGTTGGGTGGAGGTGTAGATAGGACGTTGGAGGACAGGGTGAGGTGGAAAACGTTTACTCGCTGTGGTGACCCCTGATAAAGGGAGAAACCGAAAAGAAGAAGAAAGAGAAGGCAACTTCAGCTGGTTGTGCAAATGCAGTTTGGGTGTAGTGCTTCATAATATGTTTATTTACTTAAAGGGATCATTTTATGATAAACTGACTTTTCCACAGTGTGCCTAAGAAACGCACGTTGGCCAATGATAAAGTTTGTTGCATAAGCCTTTATGTAAATGTGGGACTGTGGTAGCCTAGCGGTTAAAAGTACTGGACTATGGACCAGAAGGTCTAGGGTTCAAATCCCACCTCTGCCAACCTGCCACTGTTGGCTCCTTGAGCAAGACCCTTAACCCACAACTGCTTAGATTGGAAGATTGTAACAATTGTAAGTTGCTCTGGATAAGGGTGTCTGCTAAATTATATAAATGTTATATTTTTTTCCTTATGGGACTGTGGCATCTTAGTGGTTAAGGTAATGAACTATGGACCAGAAGGGCGTGAGTTCAAATCCCAAACCCCATCAAGCTGCCACTGTTGGGTCCTTGAGCAAGACCCTTAACCCACAATTTCTTGGATTGTAACAGTTGTAATAGCTAAGATTGTATCAGTTGTAAGTCGCTCTGGAAAAGGGCGTCGGCTAAATGACGAGATTTAAATACTACATTTTGATATTTTTGTGCTAACGATTAAAATATTTAATCATATATTTAATCACTACGATTGGACAATATACGTTTCAACAGAATGCGTTTGTTACTTATTAATATTTACTACACACAAAAGAACACAACAGCGATTACCAGAAAGTAATCTAACTTTAATAAAGTTTTCTAATGAAAATTATTTGTAGCTACTTTTGTTAGAAACTGCATGCTCATGCTGTCGTCTCACCTACCAGGCATGTTGTCATTATGTAACAGAATCTGCTGTCACACAGTAATGAGCAAAGCTATATAAGGAGGCATCTAAAGTCTTTTACAGTTCTGTTCGCTATAGCCTAATAGTGCTCTATGTAGTATGTAAATTATTAACTGTTAACTTAAAATGACAACAAATTATAATAGATCATAAAAATCTGTTTCTTAACTCTAAGCGTAAACAGCTGGTCACCTCAACAGCCAATCAATGCTGCGAATCCATGAGCAGAGGCGGGAGTTAAAGAGCAGAAGTTCATAATTCGGGTTTATAACTTGGTTGATGTGTTTCGAGACTTTTTTTTTACTCATGTGTGTGGATGATTTTACACTATGTATTTATACCAAGCTGTATATAGTGTTTGTAAGTGTACGTACCTGTCCTATTGTAAGTAGTACTGCTTTATTTATCCCTCCACTACCTGTACATTCTCTCTGTAACTATATAATCTGGTTCACATTTGCTCGTTGAGTCTCTGGTTCATCCGGCTGATCTTCTGTGTTGTTCCTAATTCTGTCTATCGGTGCATGTTTGGCTTCTGTCAAACAAAAGTATCAGGTCCATCAGACCATCCGCCTAAGTGTACAGCTTTAACCTACACAGGGTCAGAACAGTGCATTACTCTATTATCTGTAATTATTGTGACTTTCCATAAATTAAAAATGCAGTGACATTAGGGAAGCTGTGTAGATGGTAGCGTTCCACTCATGTTTTCAGCGGTATCTCTGGCTCATTTATGTATCATTTGCATGCAGTTTTCTTGTGAAAATACCCTTTATATTTGCATTACAGTAGCATAAAATGACTATTTGACTATGGTAATGTCTGGTCAGCGTCCATTTTGGTCAACGACCTGTTTCACGGAATGTAATACGACACATTATTAAGACTTAATTTTGATAGAACAAATATACTGTATTTAAAACTGAATAGAACTTACCCTTAAAAGGAACAAACTTAAATATGGTATACAGTACTAGTGAAAAGTTTGGACACACCTTCTCACGCAGTGTTTTTTTTTTTTTTTTTAATGTTTTCTACATTGTAGATTAATATTGAACACATCATAACTATGAAGGAACACGCATGGAATCATGGAGTAAACAAAAAAATGTTAAACAAACCAGAATAAGTTTTATACTTTAGATTCTGTGCTTCGTACCTCTGCACAACAAAGCCGAAAGACAAGGGAACAGACAATTCAAAGAAGAGAAAAGCGTGTTGAGCTTCATAAGTCTGGTAGGTAATGGCTATAAAAAATTGCTACTTGTCTGAAAATATCCTTATCTACAGCTAGGGCACTGGTTAAAATATGAGAGAATGGTGGTGCAGTGGATAAGGTAACCAGAATCAGGGTTCAAATCTCAGCACTGCCAAGCTGCCGCTGTTGGGCTCTTGAGCAAGGCTCTTAACCCACAGTTTCTAGGACAGTACCTTGTAAGATTCTATCAGCCTTAAGTCACTCCGGATAAGAAAGTATGTTTAAAAAATGGAAATGTAACTACAAAATACATTTTCTTGCTAAAACACATTAAGAATATTCAATTCTCGAACATTTCCAGATACTTATGAAGTATCACAAGTTAATGACGAACTGATATTTGCAGAAATATTAATTGATTAATTAGTTCACTGAATTTCAGCCAGGCCAGGAATCAAATCCAGGTCTCTGGAGCTTTGACCACCAAGTCACTGTGCTCAGTGTTGGTCTTAAATAATTTCCCTGCAGAACCATTTTTAAATTAGAGGGTAGGTTATTTATTGATTGATCGATTGATTGATTGATTTAATATCACATCAACACCAATGGCTGTTTGTGACAGAAGCAAGGTTACAATGATACATATAATGAAACAATACCGCTTAATCCAATTCAAGGTCACAGGGAGCCGGGGCATAACGAGCAGCACAGGGTGCAACGCCAGAAATAGACAGGGTGCCAATCCATCTCAGGGCACATGCACACACACACACACACACACACACTCAATAAATCACACTTAGACACTTTAAGGCAAACAGTTAACCTGATGCAAAATATAATTTGACTCTGGTGCCCAAGCATTTGTATAAGACTGTACGTATTAAATATATACTCAGTGACAAAAAAGGCACCAAGAAGGAGTTGGAATGGAATGAAACTTTATATGTGTGAATGTAATGATGATATATGGAAGTGATTACAATATTAGAGTGAAAAGATAAGCTTATTAGGAAAAACTGTACAACTGAAAGGAGGCTCTAGTTACCCTGTTAGGCCACCTCTAGCCTGGATGCAAGATGAGATACAGTTTGGCAATCTAGTGAGACATTCCTTGGAAATGGAAATGGTCCGGCCAGAGACAGGGGTGTGTAGTGAAGGTGCCCCCTGTGTCTGGTTGGTGGGAGCTGCTCAGGGTGGATCAAACCATCCTCTCTACTGGGGGTCTGTCTGGGCCGTCTGGAGCCTGTTCGCCGTGTGTGTGTACCCCCATAAAACTTCTCTTACTCCACTGATGCACCCCCTCTTAAAGTCTGTCAGCTGTGCAAAATGTATTCGAGGCATGTCTAGCAGTCAACAATCTCTGAGCAAGAGGTCCACTACCCACAAGTAGCCTCTGAGAGCCTTTTTCTAGACAGCAGGGGAGGCAAGCCCTCTTATGGCAAGACCCGTGTCTAATCAGTATCTAAACAATGACAACAGCAACAACAAACCCAGTATGAACTGTAATAATTTATTTGGAGTTTATGTGATTAAGCATCCTGCATTCTAAAAATCAAACTGAATAAAATAAAATTGTGTGTCATGATTTCCAAACAGGAATCTTATATGAACCTTATTAATAAATGTAGTAATAAACCTTCGTGATGTGATTTTCATTCTGCATCAGTGAAGGAAACCCAACATATTAAAGTCTGTGTGTGGTCCTGTGTGTATAAAATAATGGTGAAAAATCAATCAGATGTAATTTAACCAAGGGAGCTCAAACTTTTGCATTAGACAGCACTGTAAGCACAAGCAATATGAGCCACTTTAATACTTGAGTAGTTACTTGGGTCATTTCTCAGAAAGGTATCATTACATTTACAGAAATGTAAGCATTGTGTACTTTATATTACACTTCATATTGCATTATTACAGGTCATATTGATTTTAATACAAGCAGCACCAGGAATATCAGCTCGGCCTGACTTTGAGACGGAGGACCAACATTTCATTAACTGTCTTTTTCACACTAGCTACCATGTTGGGGAGAAAGTATTTGCCCGCTTCATGATTTCTTGTGTCATGCCTAATTATTTCACGTCTGCAACAACTACATTTAATATAACACAAAATACTTTGTGGACAAAGTAATTGACCTTCTGAGTTACTAGCTAATTTAATGTAATTGAGCTGATTGATTTGATTCAGCCACACTAGACACACCCAGGACTGATTATTGCCAGCCCTGTTCAATATATAGTACTCACTTCAACCAGCCTTAACCTTAAAACCACCTCCTGTTTCTACACTCATTGTCAAGTCAAATTTATTTCTATGGTGCTTTCTACAATGGAGCATTGTCTCAAAGCAGCTTTCCAATTTTAGATTAGCTTCTAATATCTGGGGGCAATTCCAAATTGAGCAAGCCTAAGATGACAGTGGCAAGGAAAAACGCCCTAAACGTTATAAGGAAGAAATCTTGGGAGGACCAAGATTCATCACTTGATTTAATAAATAAATGTATTTCTGTATTTATTTAAATATTATTAGACACATCTACCATATTGCTCCACCTTGTAGATGTAAATTCAGAGAGAGCAGCTCTTCTGTTGTTGTATAGTTAGTGTTAGTCATCCTCTAATCCTTCATCAGTGCACACAGAATGCTGCCTACAGGATACTGGTGGCTGAACATTTTAGGACGGTGGACTATTTTCAGTCTAGCAATGCCACTGAGGTGATTTAAAACTCCTGCAGCACTGCTGTGTCTGAGCCACTCATACCAGCATGACACACACTAACAGTGCAGTGCTGAGAATGATCCACCATCCAAACAGTACCTGATCTGTGCTGGTCCTGTGGGGGCCCTGACCATTAGAGGACAGAGTAAAGGGGATGAACAGAGTATGTAGAGAAACAGATGGACTACAGTCTGTAATTACAGAGCTACAAAGAGCTTCTATATGGGAAGTGGAACTGATAAAATGGACAATGAGTGTAGAAACTAGAGCTGGTTTTACTGTTATAGCTGATCGGTGTATATACAATGTATATTTTGCACATACCTATGATATGAATCCATGCTGCATTACTTCTCACACTGCACTTTCATGAAGACTGAATCTGTAACAAAGTCCATTTTATACAGTCATATGAAAAAGTTTGGGCACCCCTGATAATTTTCATGATTTTTCTTTATAAATCATTGGTTGTCCAGCTCAGCAATTTCAGGTAAATATATCATATAGCAGATGAACACCGTGATATTTGAGAAGTGAAATGAAGTTTATAGGTTTTTACAGAAAGTGTAAACAGTAATTATTCAAACAAAATTAGGCAGAGGTGCATAAATTTGGGCACCCTTGTCATTTGAATACCTTTAGCACTAATTATTGGAACACAAAATTTGTTTTGTAAGCTCATTGACCCTTGATCTACATACCACAAGTGAAATCCAACTATGAGAAAAGTGTTAAGGTGGCCAATTGGAAGTTTTTCTCCTCTTTGCATCTTCTCTGAAGAGTGGCAACATGGGAGCCTCCAAAACAACTCTCAAATGGCCTGAAAACAAAGGTTGTTCAACATCATGGTTCAGGGAAAGGGAAAAGCTCTCTCAAGAGATTTCAGCTGTCAGTTTCCACTGTGAGGAACATAGTGAGGCATGGAAGACCACAGGCACAGTTTCTAGTTAAGGAACTCCCGAAGTGGCAGACCAAGAAAATCTCAGATAGGCGAGGTGAAGGATGGTGAGAACAGTCATAGTCAAGCCACAGACCACCTCCAAAGACCTACAACCTCATCTTGCTGCAGATGGTGAGATGGTCACTGTTTCATCGTTCAACTATACAGCGCACTTTGCACAAGGAGAGCTGTATGGGAGAGTAATGCAGAAGAAGCCTTTTCTGCAGACACGCCACAAACAGAGTCACTTGAGGGGTGCTAACAGCACATTTGGACAAATCCAGCTTCATTTTGGAATAAAGTGCTGTCTACTGATGAAACTACAATTTAGTTATTTGGACATAACAACGAGAGGCGGAAAGCGGAGAACACAGCTCCCAGCAATCCCAAGACAAACACTTGTCTACCACCCAGTAAATTTGGTGGCGGTTCCATCATGCCATGGGACTGTGTGGCCAGTGGCAGTACTAGGAAATCTTGTTTAAAGTTGAGGGTCGCATGGATTCCAGTTAATATCTTCCAGATTCTTGAAGAACAATGTTCAAGAATCAGTGACAAAGTTGCACCGACCCCAAACCCTGCTCAAAATCTACTTAAGGCATTCATGCAGAGGAACCAGTACAACGTTCTGGAATGGGGCCATCTCAGTCCCCAGACATGAATATTACTGAAAATGTGGGCTGTCCATGCTCGGAAACCATCAAACCTGACTGAAAACTGGAGATGTTTCCTAAAGAAGGAATGGTCCAAAGCACCTTCAACCAGAAATCCAGACTGGAAGCTGTAGGAAGCGTTTTAGTGGCTGTTATTTCTACAAAAGGAGGATCTACTAAAATTATTGATGTCATTTTTTCTGTTGGGGTTGCCCAAATTTTATGCACCTGCCTAATTTTGTTTGAATAATTACTGCACACACTTTGTAAATCCTATAAACTTTCATTTCATCTTCTCAAATATCACTGTGTTCATCTGATATATGATATATTTAACTCAAGTTGCTGATCTGAACAACCAATGATTTATAAACTAAAATCATGAAAATTATCAGGGGTGCCCAAACTTTTTCATACGACTGTATTACATGAACTATAATATAATGCAAAAAGACTTCTTGGATACACAATGTAAAGCAGCTGATTGTTTTTTAATCTGTTTCCTGGAAAGGATAACTTCTTTTAATTCAGAGAATCAACAAACCAAGGACTTTGATTGGGTTCCCAGACTTTTTCTAAAACTGTAAACAGTCTTGGCCAAACCCAAAACTGCAAAATCAGTGTTGTTATACTCAGTGGTAATGACTTCAAACAATTGGCGAGCAATGTTTCCCAGTTGGTTTTCATTTAATGCGAGACCAGATATTCTCTGCAGGGTTCAAATCTGAACTCTGACCAAACCAAAACATGAGCCTGGTGGACTGTGGCAGATTATTAACTAACGACTTAACTCACAAGAATATAAACAAGACAAAAAGGTATTTTGGAAGATTTTGCACACCCAGCCATGTGTTACTTTGAGTTTTATATCAAACATTTAAATCTTTTCATGGCATAATCTTTGTCTACAAGGAGACTTTGTAAGAGAATTTCCCTGTTTCATGCTTTTCCCCCATCAGTTCAGTCCAGTAATGAGCAGCGACAAGCAAATGGTGGAACACGTACAGTGCATTTTCCTACTTCTTGCTAATTTTCTGAACAACGATTTGTTGTTAGGACCTTTAAAAGCTTCATCATTTGCAATTTTAGGTCTGGACCATTTTTTGCCCAGGGCTATATGTATATTTGAAGGGTAAAGTATTTGAAAATGTATCTTTTGTCATTTTAGAACCGCACAGTTTATCTCTGGTTGTAATAGAAATACACTACTGTGCAAAAGTCTTAGGCCACCATTAGATTTGCTGGTTTAGCAATGGTAAGCTTATAATGACCATATATAATTATTTACCAGTATCTTTATTAGAATACAACTAGAAAATACAGAACAACTGTATGCAGTATTAAAAACTGAAATAAAAAAGTTTCACTTGAGCAATAGCAGCATGTTGGAGTTTCATCTGGATGCAATATCGACCCTTCTACAATCTGAAGAAGCTTGATCGGGAATGGTCTTTTTGGAAGGGTGTAGCAGCCAAAGAACCCACAGGGAGGTCACACTAAATACAGATTTTTTCTTTCAATTTTGTGTCTACATTTCCTGTATCTTTTTGTATCTTAATAAAGTGACTGAGAAATGAATAACCTATGGTCATTATACCATTGCTAAAACCAGAAATCCAACAGTGGCCTAAGACTTTATGTATTATGTATTTGTGATCCATCTCTACTCTCTACAGCGTATGCCATTCAATATAGAGGGCAGCTCATAACCTAAAGCAATAATAGGTGTTCTAAACACACTAAAGAGTTATGGAGGGACATCATGCTGCTCTCACTTCAGGACTCGCTGCTGTAAGAGAGTGTGATATGGTCGCCTGGAAGGCACCTCATGGTTCATCAGGACAGGGAACTCTAATTACAGTGCGTCAGTGATTCTTAATCCGGCGAAGAGGGAGGATTACAGAGCTTCTTATTGTGAAGCTGTTTCAACACCTCCGATCTGTCTCGCTTCAGCCGAGGTGATGGTACAGCATAAATAACATCTGCACTTTTTCTTCTCATATCCCTGTGTCTGAGGACCTACTGTGTGCAAACGGACTAACAGGGATTAGTTTTATTTAGTCGGACTGTGCTGTAAACACAGAGTCAGACCCTATGGAATCTGTTTTGTGCTATTCATTCAGCAATGAACCAAAACTTTATGGCTACTCACACATGGAGAATAACACTGATTATCTTGATTGAGTTCCACATGTCATCGTCTGGGATATATTAGACACTAGGACATTGAACATCTCCAAAATATGGGGTTGCACTCAGTCAGTGGTCTGAGGAAGGTCAAACAAAAAGTGGCAATGACGGCTATCCTGTCTGGGGCATAGTACATTCCTCTGACATGAAAATGTGAACTATTTTAAAAAAGCCTTTTTTTTGCCTCAAAGCTATGCATACCAGACACGATGTAATTTTTTGGAATGTCACTGCCTTGTTCAAAAAATTTTTGCAGTGAAAAATAAAAAAAAGTCTTCTTTAAGTGATGAAGATATCAGTTTGCTGCTCACATAAAAATGCAAACACCAATATTGGGTATATCCGGACAAAGGATATATATTTTGGACGAAGGAAAGTCCACGAAAGTTTCACCGCCTCATAAAAGAGCTTGCATGGACACAATTGTTTGATTTTAGGAGGCCTATCCAGTTACTTATCAATTATAGCTTTTGCTCAATTATACTTTATTATTAATTGTTAGTAATTTACTGCTATTTTATTAACATCTTCCCAAACCTAAACATTTTATAAGCAAGTTAAATGGTTCTGTAGTTCAGATGAGGAACAACAGAGGTCAAAGGAATGTGAAGTCGAAAACATCTTGTTTTCATTCAGTCCAGTGCCAAGTATGAAAATGCAGAAGGCGGAAAGGCAGACTGAAAATACAGGAGCTACTCCATGAGGTGCAGAAGCGACAGTGATGCCGTTGGTCATTGAGTTTTTGTTGCCGGCGATAGTTCATACAATTCAAACAGAGGACGAATAAAATAATGTTGCATTTTCGTCCGAAAGATCATATCTGGTGTGGAATATACTGTCATTATACACATTATGATGCAGGGAGTCACGTGGCGGGAGCGAAGAACACTGGGAAATGTAGTGATGAAAAGCCTGTTTATTGTTGGATGTGCTACAGTGGTGCTTGAAAGTTTGTGAACCCGTTGGAATTTTCTATATTTCCGCATAAATATGAACTAAAACATCATGAGATTTTCACACAAGTCCTAAAAGTAGATCAAGAGAATCCAGTTAAACAAATGAAACAAAAATATTATACTTGGTCATTCATTTAATGAAGAAGATGATCCAATATCCAATTACTGCAGATGCTCCCCCTAGCCCTCTCCCTATTTTTTGCATTGTTAATAGCATAAATATTCTTAATACACAGTCCAAAACACAAACTCAAAAGATTTAATACTGTTATGACTACCTGCATACCGATTTTCAACCGTCTACATGCAGCCATTCACCAGAAATCACCTACCAAACACAGCTGTCCGCCATGTTTGTTTACATAAAAAACCATACCTCCCCAACTATTTTGCCTTTTAAAATATACTTAGGATGTAAAATAACTTTTGATTTTATTATACAAAATTCACTTACCGTCTAAAAAACTCCATGATACCGTTAAACTGCACATAAAATGTCAGTAAAGTCCTTTTTTCACTTGCTCACGTCGTTCCATAAAAATGCATTCATTTCCAATGTAACCAGAGATGAGCGTTTGTAGTGTTCTCACTACAAAACACGAGGTTCCCTCTAAAGTCTACATAAGATATCCCCTATGGGAGGTCTCTGTAAATCCTCAGTTCGTTTTTTGTTCTTGAGCTTCCAAATTTTATTGGTTAGCGTTTTTTTCAGCCACTCCAATCATTACAGCAGAGGAGTGGTTGCTATGCAGAATAGGGAAATAAAGGTTGTGTGTAGGCACTGAGTGAATGACCCCCCTTCCGATGGAAAGCTAACAGTCTAAGCATTCCAATGGTATGTCACATGACATGCTCATGCTCACAGAGCACCTAGGGGAGGGGTTTAAAGAGCCATACAGCCTGAAAAACAGCCTGGCTCAGAAATGCAGAGGACTATATTTAGCGTGATTTATTCAGATCAATAGCAAAATAACACTGAATTGTGACTAATATTTGTTTGTTCTATTACAGAAGACATAAAAAGCTTGCAACCACTTGATTTATGATGACAGGCTTCTTTTTATTTGTATTTTTAGAAGTTATGACATATTTCGAGATGAATGGTGATCAAAACTAAAAAAAGCTGTGTAACTCTTGAATACTTTATTGTATCTGTTCCAAATTTTGGATTTAGCTTTACAAGTCCCTGGTGAAACATAAAATGTACAGCATGGATCATTTTCACTCACCATCATCCACACACACATTATACACCATTTTTTTTCTGTATTTAATCTTCCCAAATGGAACTTAAATGATGAAATTAGAAGCCTGTAAGTGAAGAAATATGTTGGCCTAAGTGTTTACTTCAATTTAAGCCCTGAATGATCATTGTGCTTTATGTAAAACCTAAAATAACCAGTGTTTTAATGTAATAGTGCAAAGCACTTGAAAAGAGCTTGCTTTAAATTTAGCAGCATAGGGATATTACATATTAGTGAGTGACAAAAGTATGTGAGCCTTTGCTTTCAGTATCTGGTGTGACCCCCCTGTGCAGCAATAACTGCAGCTAAACGTTTCCTGTAACTGTTGATCAGTCCTGCACACCGGCTTGGAGGAACTTTAGCCCATTCCTCCGTACAGAACAGCTTCAGCTCTGGGATGTTGGTGGGTTTCCTCACATTAGCTGCTCACTTCAGGTCCTTCCACAACATTTCCCATTGGATAAGGTCAGACTTTGATTGGCCATTCCAAACATGAACTTATTCTTCTGCTACCATCTTTGGTTAGTTAGAACGGACTGTGTGCTCTAGGGCGTTGTCTTGCTTTTGCAGACCCACCTTCTCTGAGATTAGTTAATGGACAGAGTTGTCCTGACATTTCCTTTAGGATTCTCGAGTTATCATTCAGAATTCATGTTCCATCAATGAGGCAAGCCGTCTGGCCCAGATTGCAGCATAACAGGCTCCAACATGATACTACCACCACCAGTTTCACAGATGGGATAAGGTTCTTCTGATGGAATGCAGTGTTTTCCTTTCTTCCAAACATAAACGCTTCTTTTTAAACAAAAGTTTCTATTTTGGTTCTCATCCGTACACAAAACCATTCTTCAAATAGAACTGAGGCTTGTCCACGTGATCTTTAGCAAACTGCAGACGAGCAGCAAGTTCTTTTTGGAGAGCAGTGGCTTCTCCTTGCAGACCTGACATGCACCACCCTTGTTTGTTCAGTGTTTTCTGATGGGGATATGAACATTAACATTAGCCAATGTGAGAGAGGCACCTTCACTGCTTAGAATACCCTGGGCTCCTTTGTGAACCTTGCCAACTATGAAACCATACACACCATATACACGGTAAATCACTGGCACTTAGGAACAAGAAGAAAAGATGAAAAGCGGAGGTGTGTTGTCAGAAAGGAAATTCCAAAGATATATGTACTGAATGTTCTCTTAGCCTTAAGGTTTTTTTTCCACATCCTTTTTCTGCCAAGTTTTTTATACAGTGCTTTTTTTACAACACAGCTTGTTATTAGCCGCTATAAGACAACACATGCATTAAAATTGCAATTAACTTTTGTTGTGAATGTAGGTTGTTATAGGGTTTGGTTGGGTGGTTATTCCAGAAAACAGCGGTTTAAAAAATGGACCACCAAAATTTCCGTTCACCTTGACTAATTTACTTACTTTCAGTCAAAAGATGGCAGAGTCTTTAGAGATGGACGTTTTTGGGACATTATAATGGTGGTAGATGGCGCTTAAATTGTCTGGTCCATTGAGATTAACTTGCATTCGTGCAATGTTACAGTAGTATGAAAAGTTTGGGCACCCTGATAATTTTCATGATTTTAAGTTAATAAATCATTGGTTGTTCAGATCAGCAACTTGAGTTAGATATATTATATAGACCGATGAACACAGTGATATTTGAGAAAGTGAAATGAAGTAGTTTAAGGATTTTACAGAAAGTGGCAGTAATTATTCAAACAAAATTAGGCAGGTGCCATAACAATTGGGCACACCAACAAAAAATGACAAGCAATATTTTTAGGAGATCCTCCTTTTGTAATAGAAATAACAGCCCCGCCCTAAACGATTCATCGCTTACAGTCTGGATTCTGGTGAAGGTGCTTTGAGGACCATTCTTTCTTAGAAACATCTCCAGTTCAGTCAGGTTGGGGTTTGTTGTTTTCCGAGATGGACAGCCCACATTTGTCAGGAATATTCATGTCTGGGGACTGAGATGGCAATTCCAGAACGTGTTACTGGTTCCTCTGCAATGAGCCTTAGTAGATTTTTGAAGCAGGCTTTGGGGTGGGGTCGTTGGCCTCGGTGCAACCTTTTGTCAATGATTATTGAACATTGCTTCTCAAGAATCTGGAGAGGAGATTAACTGGAATCCATGCGACCACCCTCAACTTTAACAAGATTCATCAGTACCTGACACTGCCACACAGTCCCCACAGCATGATGGAACCGCACAATTTTACTGCGGTAGCAAGTGTTGCCTTGGATGCTGTTGTTCTTTTACGCTCCTTGTTATGTCAATAACTTCAATTTTAGTTTCATCAGTAGACAGCACTTTATTCCAAAATGAAGATGGATTGTCTAAATGTGCTTGTAGCACACCTCAAGTGACTTGTTTGTGGCGTTGTTGCCCAGAAAAGGCTCTCTGCCATTTACTCTCCCCACACAGCCTCTTCCTTGTGAACAAGTGCGCTGTGTAGTTGAACGATTGAACAGTGACACCATCTGCCGCAAGATGAGGTTGTAGGTATGTGGAGGTGGTTTCATGTGGCTGGACTAGACGTTCTCACCATCCTTCGCCTAGGCCTATTGAGATTTTCATTGGTCTTGCCACCGTCGGGAGTTCCTTAAACTAGAACCTGTTGCCTGTGGTCTTCCATTGCCCTCACTAGTTCCTCACAGGTGGAAACTGACAGCTGAAATCTCTGAGAGAGATTTTCCCTTTCCCTGAAAACCATGATGTTGGGAACAACTTTGTTTTCAGGCCATTGTTGCCACTCTATTCGAAGAAGATGCAAAGAGGAGAAAAACTTCCAATTGGCCACCTTAACACTTTCTATAGTTGGATTCACTTGTGTTATGTAGATCGAAGGGTCAATGAGCTTACAAAACAAATTTGGTGTTCCAATAATTAGTGCTAAAGGTATTTCAAAATGAAAGGGTGCCCAAATGTATGCACCGCCTAATGGTGTTGAATAATTACTGCAGACTTCTGTAAAACCTATAACTTATTTCACTTCTCAAATATCATGGTGTTCATCTGCTATATGATATATTTACCTGAAATTGCTGAGCTGGACAACCAATGATTTATAAAGAAAAATCATGAAAATTATCAGGGGTGCCCAAACTTTTTCATACGACTGTATCATTCGTTTCCATGTTCATGATCAGGGTGTATTAGATTTGAATGCTTCTTGTGTCTTCCATCTTTCAGCATAATGTTCTGATTATTTATTTGTTTGTGGCAACCATGTTTCAAAGGCATACATTACGTACACACTATAAACCGGACATGAGAGTGCTTGATGCTGGAGAAGTAGGCTGTTTTAGTTCTAACGTCATCCATCTCTGAAAGTACTGCATGATGTATTTCAAATGTGGACATTTTTTAGGGGAATATAGGTTGAATGTAACTGTAATAGACATTGAAACCATTTTTTGATATTATCAACAGGCTATTCCATGACTTGTTTCCAATCTTCAAGTAAGATTAATAAATTATGTATCATTTCTAGCTCTCAGTTTCTCAGAACTGCTATTGTAAATAGATTGATAATAACAGCCCTCACATCTCTGTTAATCACCTGCAAATCGCCCTGAACGAATCTTATAATGACTATTGTTGCAATAAAGCACATCCCAACCCCCCACCCAATACACTCTTGTTAGTTTTGGGCATTTGAATGGTTTGGCCGAAACTTTAAATCAGAAATCATACCACGAGTAGCATATTGTGTTATTCCTTGTTAACACCTGCTATTTCTTTGCCTGTTTTGTCTGGAACGTGGTTGGTGAGAGATGTCTGACGTTCTAATTGTTTTATTTTTGTATACTGTAAAGTTACACATCTGAAGACAGTATGACGATATGACAACCGTCCATACCAACCAACCCTAGCTTGTTCTATTCAATCCCATAGGTTCAGCAAGTGCACAATTTCTACACATAAGCCATTATATATCCGCTAGTCAAAAACTTATCACTCGGACACGTACACAAGAGGTTAACTCATTATTATATCAGAGACCAGACTAGAAATACCTAAATCCATACAGTGATACAAACCCACACCTTGCTTTCCAGGCCTTTATTCTCATTTCCACATCCGAAAAGCAATTTTTTAGTCGCGTTGTAATACAAATCCTCCTCGTGATCATCTGAAAAGAATTCATTTCGAGCCTTCATTCATATTGCATATCATTGTAAGGAGAGAGTGTGGAAATCAAAAGGTGCAGTGAAGCAAAGACGGAGCGCAGCTTTCGGAATATTCACTCAGCGTGACAGCATAAATTTAGGCTTATCTGAAACTTTGGGCAACCCTGATCAAATGAGGTTTGTTAACGAAAATAACAAGTTTTGCAGGGAACAAAATAACAGGAAAAAATGAAAGAAATGAATCAGTTTTTTTTCCCCAACATTTTGTAGTTTGCCTGTTAACCTTTACATTTGCATTTGCAGCATTTAGCAGACACCCAGAGCGACTTACAGAAGTGCTCTGTGTTCTTCTTAGTAGATATTACCTCATGCGAGTACGAATAGGAAACATCGCAAGAAGACCATCCAACTAGGACCTGATAAGGTTCGTCCAGCATCAATTCCAATCCGCAAACCTTTAGTCAGTCCACATCACCCCTCGCTCCTCCTCATGTTGACTGAGGATGCCATGCCACCAAAGCTATTACCTGCTTGAGAATGTTAGAACCTATAGTAACTCCATTTATATTAGATCTAATAATGCCAAAAGACTCACTTATTTTATTATATTCATTAGTTTAGTTTTATGTATTATATTCTATTGCTTTATATTTTCTATTGTATTATATTCTCCATAATTTTGTCCAACATCTATTTTCATCTATCTTTTATGTTTTTACGTTCTCCATTTACCTTTGTATATTTAGTAGTATCATTATTATAATAAATGTAAATTATTCTTAAATACAGTGGTATGAAAAAGTTTGGGCACGACTGATAATTTTCATGATTTTAGTTTAAATCAGGGTTGTCAGATCAGCAAATTGAGTTAAATATATCATATCGCAGATGAAACCACAGTGATTATTTGAGAAGTGAAAGCAGTTTATAGGATTACAGAAAGTGTGCAGTAACTATGCAAACAAAATTAGGCAGGTGCATAAATTTGGGCACCCAACAGAAAAATACATCAATATTTAGTAGAGTCCTCCTTTGGTAGAAATAACAGCGCTCTAAAACATTCCTACAGCTACCAGTCTGATTTGGTTAAGGTTGCGTGGGACCATTCTTCTTTAGAAGAAACATCTCCAGTTCAGTCAGTTCAGGTTTGATGGTTTCGAAAAGCATGGACAGCCCACATTTGCAGTAATTATTTAATGTCATGGGGACGAGATGCCATTCCAGAACGTTGTACTGGTTCCTTGCACAGGAATGCCTTAGTAGATTTTGAGCAGGCTTTGCGGGTCGTTGGCCTCGGTGCAACTTGTCCACTGATTCGTGAACATTGTTCCAAGAATCTGGAGATATTAACTGGAATCCATGCGACCCTCAAACCTTTAACAGAATTCTAGTACTGCCATGGCCACACAGTCCCAAGCATGATGGAACCGCACCAAATTAGTGTGGCGTAGCATTAGCAAGGTTTGTCTTGGGATGCTGTGTTCTTTTTCCGCTCTTGTTATGTCAAATATAACTCAATTTTAGTTTCATCAGTACACAGATTTATTCCAAAATGAGCTGGATTGTCAATGTTGTGTAGCACCCCTCAAGTGACTCTGTTTGTGGCGTCTGTCTGCACGAAAGGATCTTTGCCATTACTCTCCCCATACAGCCTCTCCTTGTGCAAAGGCGGCTGTTGTATAGTAGTTGAACATGAAACAGTGACACCATCTGCCAGCAAAAGATGAGGTTGTAGGGTCTTGGAGGTGGTCTTGTGGCTTGAAATAGGCTGTTCTCACCATCCTTCGCCTCTGCCTATCTGAGATTTTTCTTGGTCGCCACTTCGGGAGTTGCCCTAACTAGAACGGTGCCTGCTGTGGTCTTCCATTGACCTTCACTTATGTTCCCTCACAAGTGGAAACTGACAGCTGAAATCTCTGAGAGAGCTTTTACTTTCCCTGAACCATGATGTGGAACAACCTTTGTTTTCAGGCCATTGAGAGAGTTGTTTTGAGGTCCCATGTTGCCACTCTTCAGAGGAAGATTGCAAAGAGGAGAAAAACTTCCAATTGGCCACCTAACCCTTTCTCATCGTGGATTCACTTGTGTATGTATGTAGATCAAGGGTCAATTGAGCTTACAACAAATTTTTTGGTTTCCATAATTAGTGCTAAAGGTATTCAAATGACAAGGGTGCCCCAAATTTATGCACCTGCACTAATTTTGTTTGAATTAATTACTGCACACTTTCTGTTAAAACTATAAAACTTCATTTCCACTTCTCAAAATACACGGTGTTCATCTGCCATATGATATATTTACCTGAAATGCCTGAAAGATGGACAACCAATGATTTATAAAGAAAAAATCATGAAAATTATAAGGGGTGCCCCAAACTTTTCATACCACTGCTAATTTAGAGTATTCTTAAGTATACAGCCTAGTCTTCCCATGAAGGTTGAGTCCTTTTTGATGCTTGGTCCTCCCCAAGGTTTCTGCCTCATTAGCCATTTTAAATGTTTTTCTTGCCATTGTCGCTCAGCCTGCTCGGTTGGGGCTGTGGGCCTAGATACAGTATTTGTAGAGCTGTTTTGAGAGCTGTTCTGTTCTAAAAAGCTCCCGAGAAATAGAAGTAAATGCACAGACAATCACAAAGGAGAAGAACAACACATGTTTTTTTAAATAATTATGTCAGTGCAGCTTCATTCACTGGAATGACTGAAGCAGCTAGTGATTTTTTCAAATTAAAAAATAAGGCTAATACAAAATGTTGAATCTCTGTCACACTCACGTGTGTACTTATGTGTTCACTTCCTAATAATGACAGTGATGAAAAAGCTATTGTGGGCACAAATACATGTAGTAATTATAACAGTTGTTGTTTTCTGGTCATCTTCATTTCATTTTTTAATAAACATCCATTCCTGTATTTCGGGCCTTCAGCACATTCCAAAAAAGTTGGGATGGTGGGAAATTACAGCTAGTAATGATTTTAAAAGGTTAACAGGTGAATCTCAAACAGGTGATTATAATCATGATTTGGTACAAAAGCAACATCCAGGAAAGTCAAAAATGGCCAGAGGATCTACAGTTTATCAAGAAATGTGTAAGAAAATGACTGAAATGTTTAAAAACATGTTACTCAAAGAAAGACTGGAAGGGATTTCCATATTTCTTCCTCTAATATCATTAAACGATTCAAGGAAACTACTGAAATTCCAGTGCATTAAGGGTAAGGTCACAAGCCTAACCTGAAGAGGGGTGATCTCTGATCCCTCAGATGGCACTGCATCAAGAACCGTCATTCATCAATAGCTGACAGAACCACATGGAAAAGGGATTACTTTATCAAACCTTTATCAAGCTCTAAAATACAGACTTACATTCACAAATGCCACTTCAAACTTTGCACTGCAAAAAAAAAGCCTCATGTTAACCATATCCCAAAGAGACATCAACTTCTCTGGGCTCGGAGGCATCTGGGATGGAATGGGGTTTGTGCTCAGACCAATCAGTAATCCAGATCTTTTTGGAAGAAATGGACACCGTGTGCTCCGGATCAAAGACTAGAAGAACCATCCAGACTGTTATGAGGAACAAGTCCAAAAGCCGGACTCTGTCATGGTATGGGGTCGGGTCAGGGCCCTTGGTAAAGATCCTTTACACTTCTGTGATGCAGCATTACTGCAGAAAAGTACATTGAGATTTTAGAGCAACATAAGCTGCCTTCAGGACGACATCGTTCACAGGGACTTCCATGCATTTTTCAGCAAGACAATGCAAAACCACATGCTGCACACATTACAAAGGCATGCCTGTGGAAGAAGAGGGTACGAATACTGGACTGGCCTGCCTGCAGTCATGACCTGTCTCTAATAGAGAATTTGTGGAGAATTTTGAAACAAAAAAATGCAACGACGACCCCATACTGTTGCACAACATAAGACGTGTTTGCAGGAAGAATGGAACAAAATAACACCTGAAACACTAAATCACTTGGTATCCTCGGTGCCAAAATGTCTTTCAAGTGTTGTGAGAATGAATGGCAACATTACAAAGCGGTAAATGCTTTACTGTCCCAACTTTTTTGGAATGTGCTGCAGGCCTTGAAATGAAGAAATGAGGTTCATATTCATACTCAGGTTCATATTGTCTGCAATGAAATAAAATTCAAAGTAAATGTAAGAAACACTGTGTGTTTTGTTTATGTGAATTTCCCATACAGTCCAAACCTTTTTTTAAATTTGGGGTTGTATATACACTGCCTGGCCAAAAAAAAAGGTCACCACCTGGAAGCAAATAGTTCAATAGTTTAAAAAAGAGCATTGGTGATTATGTTTGAGCTGGCAACAAGTTCTTTAACCCTAACTGATTCAGTGAGGAGCTTCTCATTGTTATACAACCATGTCCAAAGACACATCCTGTGGTCATGGAAAAGATGTTCATCTGTTTCAGAAGGGTCAGATTGTGAAAGAGTGGATCAGGGAGCATGAGACATCATTATCACACATGGATTGTCCACCACAGAGTCCAGAGCTGAACCCCATTGAGAATCTTTGGGATGTGCTGGAGGAGACTTTGTGCAGTGGAACAAATCTCCCATCATCAATACAAGATCTTGGGGGGGGGGGGGAATAAATGCAGATCTGGACGGAAATAAATGTTGTGACATTGCAGAAGGTTGTGGAGACGCTGCCACAGCAAATGTGTGCCCTAATCAAAACCCATCGAGGTGGGCCAACCAAATATTAGAGTGTGTGACCTTTTTTTTTGGCCAGGGAGTGTGTGCTTGTGGTTTTGAGTAAATAAATAAATCTGCATTTGTTTGTGTGTGTTGATAAAATAAAGTGTGAAAAAGGATGATCACATCACACCAGCTTGGTTGTGCTAAGAATAAAATACCAGACAGGCTTTAAATCAAAAGCATATGGTTTTTAATACTCATGGCGATATCGACTGACTAAATGATTAAGTGAACGGTGCTTTATATGACAAAAAAGGCTCCACAAGTGCCAGCATAATGAGTCACACTAGACAGGCTTAACTTGCTTCCTCTGGGCAGCCTCGCCAATTATCCTGCAAACCCTGTCTTATCGTTCACATGTGGCACAGATTCCACCGGGTCCAGTCCTGCTTTAGTCTTCTGACATTCGAATATAATGAAGACACAAGTTAATCAGAGTTCAGACTTTACCTGCAGGGTTTTTTTTAATATCGTGCTAGTGACGAGGTTGAAGGAAACATGGCTTTTCTGACCTTGTACACACGCCTGTATTTCATTGCAAATGCAGCCGCCTCTACTCAAGGTCACTATTCGAATGCAGTTCTGTGCAAACCTTAAGCGTTTCCATTTTTCAAACCTATTTTCATACTTTCCAGGCTGAATAGATGTGTAGGAGATAAACAAAAGACAGAGAAGACAAATTACACCCATGCTTTGTCAGGCGTCATCACTGCAGCCACTAAGCAGCCTTTGTTTCAGCAGGGATACGGCGATGATTTGTTTCATGCACCAGCACACATTCATACTGAATTTCAATAAATAAGGGAAGATGCTGATTGACTTAAATCAAGCCTCCCTTTTTCTATGGGCTTTAATTACTTTCTTTGGCTGCCGACACGCACCGTGTGCAGAGGCGTGGGCTTTCTCAGTGTGTGTGTTTACATGCATGCATGGATGTGTGGCTATACATATATTTAGAGTGTGAAGGAACCAAAATAGATGGCAATGGGGAAGACAAAACTGAAGTTGAACACCGTCACGAGTTATGTAAAATACCGCTGATGAATCAGACTCCCGTCTTCCATATGCAGTCATCTAGAAATCAAAGGTAGGATGAGCCATACCCAGATGACTCTCACTTCTGATCTTCCCCTTTGCTTAAATTTTGCCAGATCAGGAGCACATGTAGTCAGTGCCTAATTTGTAAAACATGAAATAAGGGAACACAGAGCGTACGGTGATCCGGAAGTGGACAGGCAATGAAGAGGTCCCAGAACGTACAGACACAACAGTGCTCTAAGTCCATGGTTCCCAACCTAGGGTTCCCCACCCCACAAGGGGGTGCCTAACATCACAGGGGTGTGCGAGGCTTTGTCTGCTCTGAGGTACACTGAATTTATCAAAATGCAAAATGCACATAAATAAAATGAAAACTACACCAAAAATGTGTATATAACATTACTTAAAAAAAAGATCAACAAGAGTAGGCACTTATTACACAGAACGAATCATTATTATTCTTTTGTAAAGTTGTGTGTGTATGATTTTTAGCTCTTGAAAAGAGAAAAGGAGCCAAAATGAAAAAAAAAAAAAGTTATAACAGTAACGTAAGAGAAAATGAAAAAAGCTGTAAGATATAATATAATATATACAGTGGGGTAAAAAAGTATTTTCTTCCACTGATTGTGCAAGTTCTCCTACTTAGAAAGATGAGAGAGGTCTGTAATTTTCATCATAGGTACACTTCAACTATGAGAGACAAAATGAGAAAAACAAGCAAGATCTCTGGCTCTCACAGACCTGTAACTTCTACTTTAAGAAGCTCTTCTGTCCTCCATTCATTACCTGTATTAATGGCACCTGTTTTGCCTCATTATCTGGTATAAAAGACACCTGTCTACAGCCTCAACCATGGCCAAGACCAAAGAGCTGTCA
The DNA here is from genome assembly GCA_025084515.1 of Ancistrus triradiatus. Taxonomy (NCBI): domain Eukaryota; kingdom Metazoa; phylum Chordata; class Actinopteri; order Siluriformes; family Loricariidae; genus Ancistrus; species Ancistrus triradiatus. The sequence goes on from JAJAGP010002200.1 coordinate 85,954, forward strand.
AAGGACACCAGGAAGAGAATTGTAGACCTGCAGCAGGCTGGGAAGAGAGAATCTACAATAGGCAAGCAGGTTGGTGTGAAGAAATCAACTGTGGGAGCAATTGTAAGACATACAAGACCATTGATAATCTCCCTCGATCTGGGGCTCCAAGCAAGATCTCATCCCGTGGGGTCAAAATGATCATGAGAACGGTGAGCAAAAATCCCAGAACTACACAGAGGGACCTGATGAATGACCCTGCAGAGAGCTGGGACCAAAGTAACAAAGGCTACCCATCAGTAAACCACACTACGCCCAGAGGGACTCAAATCCCCTGCAGTGCCAGGCGTGTCCCCCTGCTTAAGCCAGGTACATGTCCAGGCCCGTCTGAAGTTTGCCAGAGAGCATATGGATGATCCAGAAAGAGGATTGGGAGAAATATCATGTGGTCAGATGAAACCAAAATAGAACTTTTTGGAAAAAAACTCAACTCCTAGTGTTTGAAGGAAGAAGAATGCTGAGTTGCAACCCAAGAACACCATACCTACTGTGAAAGCATGGGGTTGGAAAAACAATTCATGCCCCCAAAACATCAACTGCTCTAGAGGAGATCTTGCATGGAGGAATGCGGCCAAAATACCAGCTACAGTGTGTGCAAACCTGGTGAAGACTACAGGAAACGGTTTACCTCTGTCATTGCCAACAAAGCTTATGTTACAAAGTATTGAGTTGAATTTTTGTTATTGACCAAATACTTATTTTCCACCATGATTTACAGTTAAATTCTTTAAAAATCCTACAGTGTGATTTCATGTAATTTGTTCTCATTTTGTCTCTCATAGTTGAAGTGTAGCTATGATGAAAATTACAGACCTCTCTCATCTTTCTAAGTAGGAGAACTTGCACAATCAATGGCTGACTAAATACTTTTTTGCCCCACTGTACTTATACACACACACACACACACATACATACATATATATATATATATGTATACATAATTCAAAAGAAAAGGGAAAAAGCTATAATATATACATAACCCTATATTGTAATAAGCTCTATATTCAATTTACAAGGTACTTACTTACCTTGTTTAACTATTGATTGTGTTGGTTGTCACCTGTTTGGATTGTAACAGTTGTAATTGCTAAGATTGTATCAGTTGTAAGTTACTCTGCATATTGCGTCTGCGAAATGCCTAGATGTAGATTTAATTAACATTTCTTTAATTAATATTGCTATAGTAATAAAACTGCAGAGGTGCTGGAACCACATAAATAAGTGATGGAACATATGTGCTCCAAATATGAGAGGTATCCGCTCTTTTTCCGGTAAGATCTGGTTCAAATTAAGCACTGTATATAGTTTTTAAAGATCCTGTAATGACAATACCAGGAAGCAGATCATGCATATACAAAACACACAAAGATACAGGACAGTGCAAAAGTCTTAGCCCACCATTAGATTTATGGTGTTAGCAATGGTATAATGACCGTATAATGTATAACATACTGTCATCTGGACCCAAACATTTCTGACTTGGATTTGTCACTCCATGATCCTCTTTTCTACTGATCTTTATTCCAATCTTTGTGAACTTCAGCATATATTATTTTCACCCTGTTCCCATTACTGAAAAAGTGTTTTTTTGGTTGCTACCCTTCAAAAAGACCATTTCTGATCAGGCTTCTTCAGACTGTAGAGGGGTAAACTTGGCAACCCAATGAAGCCGCCAGATGCTGCTATTGCTCACGTGTAAGGGGAGGTCACACTAAATACTTGCCAATGCAGCCTATGGAAGCTATTTTTCCCTGTAAAATACTTTTTGTATGTAACCAGATGAATAGATTGATGAATACAAAGACAGACAGAAAAAGAGACAGTCAGACATGTGAAACATCCAAAAAACACAGAGACTGACAGGCAGATAGAATAACGGATGAAAAACAGACAGATTGACAGATTACAAAAATTATGGAATTAGGACACAAAAATTATGTTCATTAATTTTTATTACTTTGTAGCAAAAACAATCACAGATATGACGATAAACAGTTTTTGCTTAAAAGCCAAACATTCTGGCTTCATAAAGCTCCTCTCAAATAAAATACAATTGTTTTCATTAATAGCATAGTATTTTCCAGATCAAATACAAGTACACAGAAATGATGGAATCACTGCATGCTGAGGAACAAATTGTAGAATCACAATTTGCATTCCTAAAACAACTATGGGCATAAGTCTAAAAATACAAATGAATCTGCAATTAAATGGAAGTGCATACAGTGGTGCTTGAAAGTTTGTGAAACCTTTGGAATTTTATATATTTCCTCATAAATCTAAAAAACATCATCAGCTTTTCACATAACTCCTAAAACGTAGATAAAGAGAACCCAGAAAAATATTATACTTGGTCATTTTATTTATTGGAGGAAAATGATCCAATATTACAATTAGTGAGTGGCAAAAGTATGTGACCTCTGCTTTCAGTATCTGGTGTGACCCCCCTGTGCAGCAATAACTGCAGCTAAAACGTTTTCTTAAAACTGTTGAATTCAGTCCTGCACACCGGCTTGGAGGATTTTTAGCCATTCCTCCGTGTACAGAACAGCTTCAGCTCTGGGATGTGGTGGGTTTCCTCACATTAGCTGCTCACTTCAGGTCCTTCCACAACATTTCCCATTGGTATTAAGGTCAGGACTTTGACTTAGGCCATTCCAAAACTGAACTTTATCTTCTTTTACCCATTTTTGGTAGAACCGGCTGTGTGCTTAGGGTCGTTGTCTTGCTGGCATGACCCACCTTCTCTTGAGATTCAGTTTCATGGACAGATTTCCTGACATTTTCCGTTAGAATTCTCCGATATCATTCAGGAATTCATTGTTCCATCAATGCTGGCAAGCCGTCCTGCCCAGATGCAGCAAAACAGGCCCAAAACCATTAATGATAACTACCACCACCATGTTTCACAGATGGGATAAGGTTCTTATGCTGGAATGTAGTGTTTTATTTTCTCCAAACATTAACACTTTTCTTTTAAACCAAAAAGTTCTATTTTGCTCTCATCCATCCACAAACATTCTTCAACTAGGCTTCGGGCTGGCCACGTTGATCTTTAGCAAACTGCAGACGACAGCACTTTTCTTTTTGGAGAGCAGTGGTTTTTCTCCTGTGGTAACCCTGCCAATGCACACCAGTGTTGTTCAGTGTTCTTCTGATGAGTGGACTTCATGGGGGGGGGAGAAGAACGGCATTAAACCTATAAAGCCAACGTTATGCGAGTGAGCACCAGTGTAGTACAGTTGGGTGGCTGGGTAGGAAGTGGTGAAAAAAAAAGACCGGGGGCGGGAGAGTGAAGTACACCTGTCATGAACATTACATTAGCCAATGTGAGAGAGGCAACCTTCAGTTGCTTAGAAGTACCCTGGGGTCTTTGTGACCTACCAACTATTACACACCTTTGTCTGTGAGTACCGTGTTGGTCGACCACTCTTGAGGAGGGTAACAATGGTTCTTGACATTTCCTGCATTTGTACACAAATCTGTCTGACTGTGGATTGGTGGAGTCCAAAGTCTTTCAACCTTTTCCAGCCTGATGAGCATCAACAAAAACTCTTATTCTGAGGTCCTCGGAAATCTCCTTTGATCGTGCCATGATACACTTCCACAAACAGGTGTTGTGAAGAGCAGACTCTGACAGATCCCTGTTCTTAACATAAAACAGGGTGCCCACTCACACCTGATTTGTCATCCCATTGATTAAAAACAACCTGACTCAATTTCACCTTCAATTTAACTGCTAATCCTAGAGGTTCACATACTTTTGCCACTCACTAATATTGGAATATTCCTCAATAAAAAAACGAACATAGTATAATATGTTTTGTCTAATTTTGTTTAACTGGGTTCTCCTTTATCTACTTTTAGGACTTGTGTGAAAAATCTGATGATGTTTTAGGTCATATTTATGCAGAAATATAGGAAAATTCTAAAGAGTTCACCTTTTAGCACCACTGCACAGGATCATAAGACCTCAAAAAAGAGGAGTTGATAATTGAACATTGGATTAAAACATTTTCAAGAAGGTAATCCAACACAGAGTGTGGCAAAAACATATTGGTTGGTCTCAGTTAGCTGCGTATAAAAGTTGGTGCAAGTACAGAGTGTCTATAAAGTAATTAATTATCCAATCAGTGTTTGTCGGGTCACCCACGGGGCTCACATTAAATCGATTAGATGTGGATGAAACCTGACAAAGTGTCTAGACTGCTTGTGCTTCATATAAATCTGAAAACAGCCTTTTATATGTTGGTTGGTGAGTAATACATTTATTAAAATAGTACTTTGTAGACATTCTGTATAACTAAAAGGAAAGGTTATAAAAGAAAACACACGGCTGGACCAAGGAAGACATCAAGATAGAAAACAAAGCAATATATCTTAAGAAAATAGAAGATGCATTTTTGTCTAGATGAGAACCAGCACTAACACCTAAACAGCAGAAAATACGGTTAAAGTGGGGGAAACAGAAACGATAATGGAGTGTCTTTGATTGGATGACACTGATATTCACTGATGAATCATCAATCTGTGTTGGCCAAGGCAATGATGAACTGGTGCTGTTCTAATGAAACATATAAACATATAAACATGTCTGCCTGAAGAAAACAAATTTGACCAATCATTTATGGTATAGTTTTACATGTCAGGTAAAGGACCAGTGGAGATGGTAATCACTGCCTCAACAGTCGATGCACAGATGTGTGTTGAATCACAAGAAAATAGGTTTGGTGATGATGAAGTCAACTTTCAGGATGATAATGCATCTTGCCAAAAAGCAAAAAGTGTTAAAGTTGTCCTTCAGGAAAGGCAGATCAACTCAGTGACATGGCCAGTAAACATCTCAATCTGATTGAATTTTTTTCCTCATTAAGAGATTTTTCTCTACTTTAATAAATAATGCTATTAATGAAAATAATGAAATGTAATTTGTTTGTCGAATTCGTTTCTCGACGCATTTTGACTAGAAAAACTAGTCTCGGTTCTCGTGTTTGATCAGTACTCGGTGCACTTGCTTAAACTTCTATAAGTTGAGCCGTGCGACTCGTTCCTTGATCATTACACAGTGATTCAGTGATTCAGATTCACAATAGCTCTCGCTCAGTGAAGATCTCCTCTGTGTTTATTGAGTTTTTCTTTATTTTTACATTTACAGTACTGTATTCTTAGTGCAAATAAGTTCCCATGGGTCCTAAAAAGCTTAGTTATGAGAGCAAACTGAAACGAAATCAATCCTCCAGAACAGTTAGCCTTAGCAGCTCTGCTAGCACCCTGAGTTCACCAAGAAAGTAAGTGTTTTGCTTTTACTTTTCACTTTCAATCCATTACTCACTAAATTACATGAGATTTTTCAACACCTTATTATAAAATGAGTTTTGTGTTAATGATTTTGGCCAACTGTAGGTTAATGTAAGTGTTACTGTACCGTGGGGCAAAAAAGTATTTAGTCAGCCACTGATTGTACAAGTTCTCCTACTTAGAAAGATGAGAGCGATCTGTAATTTTCATCATAGGTACACTTCAACTAAAATCCAGGTAATCACATTGTAGGATTTTTAAAAATTTTATTATAAATTATGGTGGAAACTAAGTATTTGGTCAAATAAATTTGGTTCAACTCAATACTTTGTAACATGACCTTTGTTGGCAATGACAGAGGTCAAAACATTTCCTGTAAGTCTTCACCAGGTTGGCACACACTGTAGCTGGTATTTTGGGGGCCCATTCCTCCATGCAGATCTTCTCTAGAGCAGTGATGTTTTTGAGGCAACACGGACTTTCAACTCAACAAATGTTCTATGGGGTCGAGGTCTGGAGACTGGGCTAGGCCACTCCAGGACCTTGAAATGCTTTGTACGGAGCCACTCCTTCGTTGCTCGAGCGGTGTGTTTTGGGATCATTGTCATGCTGGAAGACCCAGCCATGTTCCCATATTCAATGCTCTCACTGATGTAAGGAGGTTTTGGCTTAAAAATCTCACGATACATGGTCCCGTTTTCATTCTTCCCTTAACACGGATCCAGTCGTCCTGTCCCTCTGCAGAAAAACAGCCCAAAGCATGATGTTTCCCCCCCCATGCTTCACAGTAGGTATGGTGTTTTTCTTGAGATGAAACTCAGCATTCTTCTTCCTCCAAACACGAGGAGTTGAGTTTTTTACCAAAAAAGTTTCTATTTGGTTTCCATCTATCACATGATATTCTCCCCAATCCTCTTCTGGATCATCCATATGCTCTCCCTGGCAAACTTCAGATGGGCCGGGACATGTACTGGCTTAAGCAGGGGAACACGGCCTGGCACTGCAGGAGTGTTACTCAGTGTGTAATGATTGGTAGCCTTTGTTACTTTTTTGGGTCCCAGCTCTCTGCAGGTCATTCATCAGGTCCCTCGTGTAGTTCTGGGATTTGCATCACCGTTCTCATGATCATTTTGACCCCACAGGATGAGATCTTGTTGTGGAGCCCCCAGATCGGGGGAGGGGAGATATCAATATGGTCTTGTATGTCTTCCCATTTTTCTTACACGTTGGCTCCCACAGGTTGATTTATTCACACCAACCTGCTTGCCTATTGTAGATTCACTCTTCCCAGCCTGGTGCAGGTCTACAATTTTTCTTCCTGGTGTCCTTTGACAGCTCTTTGTTCTTGGCCATGCCTGAGTTTGGAGTCTGACTGTTTTGAGGCTAATGGACAGGTGTCTTTGTATACAGGTAAACGAGGTCAAACAGGTGCCATTAATAAAGGTAACGAGTGGAGGACAGAAGAGCTTCTTAAAGAAGAAGGTTACAGGTCTGTGAGAGCCAGAAATCTTGCTTGTTTGTGGGGTGACCAAATACTTATTTTCCACCATGATTTACAATTACATTCTTAAAAATCCTACAATGTGATTTTCTTGGATTTTTTTCTAAGTTTTGTCTGTCATAGTTGAAGTGTTACCTTATGTGAATGAAATTACAGGGGACCTCTCTCATCTTTCTAAGTAGGCAGAAATTGCACAATCAGTGACTGACTAAAATAATTTTGCCCCCTGCCCCATGTTGCTGTGTTAATTATATTGATATTAAACTCATCATAGAAGAGTGAAAGGACGAGAGAAAGAAATGGGCCGAAAGAAGAGGAGTGAGGAAAAATAGGGGGGGGGCATAGGGGCGAACGAAGATCACGGATGATCTAGGGGGACGGTAGGAAGACGAGAGAGATTAAGGTCAGACAAAACGAAAAAAAGGAGAAGGAGGGAGGGGAGTAGTAGGAGTCGACGGAATGGTCGAAAGGAACGGGGGGAGTGAAGGGGACAGGGGGAGGTGTACCGAAAAAAAGAGAGCGAAAGGGGGTAGTCAAACAAAATAAAAAGAAAGTAGGCGGCGAAGGGGGAAGGGATAGGGGGGAAGAATGGGGAGGCAAGAAAGGGGGAGAGTGCGGGAGAAAGTAAAGGGAGGAAAATAGGAAAAGAGAATCGGAGATAAAGAAGGTTGGAGGGGGAATTCAGAAAGACGAGGGAAAGAAGAGGAAAGGAATGAGGGGTGGCGCGGAGTGGTAAAGGGTGGGAGAAAAGTAGTTAGAGAGGGGAATGGGGGGGGGACGAAGGCAGAGAAGGAATACAAGTGAAAGTGAGTACAACGAGAGGGGTAAGTATATGAAAAAAGAAATAGGATGCGGTCGAGTGTGAAGGATGGAGGGAAAGATCACGGGAAAAAAATGCGAAAATAAGGAAAGAAGGAACAGAAGAAAAGAAACGGACAAGTGGGAAGGGGAAGGGAGTAGGGGAAGGGGGGGAAAAAAAGTAGGAGCAGCCGGGGGTGGGTGAAGGAGGGAAGTGCCAATCAATTTTCCAGGATCCATGTAACTTCGATGGATTTTGTTGAACATATCCCCATCATTTAATCAGGAGCTCTGTACAATACACCTCCATTAATGCATATAATGTTATGTAGTGTGGAAGGTATGGAAAACGGATTCAGTCAATTTACATTTATCCTTATGGGAAAAATATTTGCTCGGTACTTATGTGTTTTGGTTTCTCGACAAGCTTTCTGGAACGAATTAACAATGAGAAACTGTAAGTAAGTTGGTAAAAATAAGTAAGCAGCAAGTACATATAAAGCACATTCAAACCCAACATAGAAATAGCTAGAAATATGTTTTTAATCTAGACCTAAAAGCATCAGCATTAGGGTGCAGCCTAATATCCAGGGGTTAGTCCTGTTCTACAGTCTCGGCGCCGCAACTGCAATGCCCGGGAACCTTTGAAGTTTCAGACTAACTGAAACTAAGTTGGGAAAATGAAACAACAGAATTCAATGTTGTTTATAAAAAAACTTAAGGTCATAGTCATGATTCTGCCCCGAGGTTTTTTACCTGAGGTTTCACATACAGCCAACTAAGATTTTTCATTAAAATTTGGTTTGCCTAGGAGAGCCATGGCCATGATTGATGGAAATACACTGCTCAAAAAAAATAAAGGGAACACTCAAAATAACACATCCTAGATCTGAATGAATGAAATATTCTCATTGAATACTTTGTTCTGTACAAAGGTACAAGTTGAATGGCTGTGACAAACAAAATCCCACAAAAAAAATCATCAATGGAAATCAAATTTATTAACCAATGGAGGCCCTGGATTTGGAGTCACACACAAAATTAAAGTGGAAAAACACACTAACAGGCTTGATCCAACTTTGATGTAATGTCCTTAAAAACAAGTCAAAATGAGGACTCAGTATTGTGTGTGGCCTCCACGTGCCTGTTATGACCTTTCCCTACAATGCCTGGGCATGCTCCCTTGAGGTGGCGGATGGTCTCCTGAGGGATCTCCTCCCAGACCTGGGACTAAAGCATCCACCAACTCCTGGGGACAGGTCTGGAGCGAGACACGATGGGACTGTGGTAGCCTAGTGGGTAGGTACTGGACTTTGGCCCAGAAGGTCCAGGGTTCAAATCCCACCTCTGCCAAGCTGCCACTGTTGCGGTCCTTGAGCAAGCCCTTAACCCACAATTGCTTGGATTGTAAGATTGTATCAATTGTAAGTCGCTCTGGATAAGGGCGTCTGCTAAATGCTGTAAATGTAAAATGTAAATGTAATACGATGTCCCCGATGTGCTCAATCGGATTCAGGTCTGGGGAACGGGCGGGCCAGTCCATAGCTTCAATGCCTTCATCTTGCAGGAACTGCTGACACACTCCAGCCACATGAGGTCTAGCATTGTCCTGCATTAGGAGGAACCCAGGGCCAACCGCACCAGCATATGGTCTCACAAGGGGTCTGAGGATCTCATCTCGGTACCTAATAGCAGTCAGGCTACCACTGGCAAGCTCATGGAGGGCTGTGCGGACCTCCAAACAAATGCCATCCCACACCATTACTGACCCACTGCCAAACCGGTCATGCTGAAGGATGTTGCAGGCAGCAGATTGCTCTCCACGGTGTCTCCATACTCTGTCACATCTGTCACATGTGCTCAGTGTGAACCTGCTTTCATCTGTGAAGAGCACAGGGCACCAGTGGCGAATTTGCCAATCCTGGTGTTCTCTGGCAAATGCCAAGCGTCCTGCACAGTGTTGGGCTGTTAGCACAACCCCCATCTGTGGACATCGGACCCTCATACTATTTTTTTGAGCAGTGTAGATAGACGGATGAAGAGATAGATAAACAGATATGACCAGACAGATAGAAAGATAGATAGATGATCATTGGATACACAAATAGATGGATGGACTGACAGATAGATACATGAATAAGCTCACCAGACAAAAAAACGAGTCACCTGTGACTGAAATGTACCTAATAGTGTGTAATACCGACACGAGCACCAATAACAGCTGCATTTTCAATTTGGCATAAACTGGACATGTTTCTGGGTGCAGATGATATCAAAGTTCAGCCACTCTTGCATCAAAGAATTGCGCAGTTCATTTTCAAGAAGATTCACATCTGGGGATTGTGAAGGTGTCTGATCATGCCAGTCACTCACATTTGCAGCTCTGTGAACATGAGAACTGTCATCCTGGAATACAAAGATAGGAATGACCCTAACCCTAACTCCAGCAGCTCAATATAGGCACTGTGGTTCATATTTAATGTCACCTAAACCAAAGGACTCATTTGCAAGTAATTAAACCATCACTGGAATATCACATGAACTCCTCCAGCTTGGACCACAACTTGCACGCATTCCTCATTGAAGGCTTCGATGAACATGACACTTAGCATCATTCACATTCAGATTCTTGTAATAACCAGATAACTGGACTAATTCCAGTCATGAACAGTCCAATTTTTGTGTCTTTTTGCCCACTGTAACCAAACAACTTTGTGAGAAGAAGTGAGCAAAGGCCTTGTGTGTCACTCTGCTCTGTATGTTCATGGTATGCAATTTCCCGTGGAATGTCCTTTCATAAATTGGTTGTGAAGGTCCTGCACTGAATTCTAGAGGTAATTCTTGTTTGGAAGAGAATAGATGTTTAGTCACAAGCAGTGAAAAATGCTGTCAGTTTCATCTTTCGGCCACAGTTCTGACAAAAATTTCCCGTAGACTGGAATTTTTGCCACTGCTAGTAGACCCATATGACCGTACGCTTCGATATAGCTGCAAATTTTTGCAATCTGCATCGTGACCCATTTTCAACACGATATTCACTGCACGGTACCACCACTCCTCAATCTATGAATCCCATCTGTTTGTCTGTGGTACTGGGACTGTGGTAGCGTAGCGGGTAAGGTACTGGACTATGGACCAGAAGGTCCAGCGTTCAAATCCCACCTCTGCCAAAGCTGCCACTGTTGGGTCCTTGAGCAAGACCCTTAACCCACAATTGCTTGGATTGTAAGACTGTACCAATTGTAAGTCGCTCTGGATAAGGGCATCTGCTAAATGCTGTAAATGTAAATGTCTGGTTTGTCTTACCGACTCCAACAACAAATTTTGCGTTACTGTTTCATGCTTTTACTGTGCCTTGCAAACTTTATATCATCATGATCTGTCGACCCTCTGGTCTTTATCATGATATCTTGTGAGCTTGATTCTCTTCTCAGCTCATTTCTGGAAGATGGCGCTTATTTGTGGTTCTACTGGGTGACCCCAACCTCCCTACTGATGGCATAATGTTAAGAGTGCTCTTTTGACATTGACTCACACACCATCAGTTGCAAGTCATGGAATTTGTTACTCGAGTTGCACTCGAGTCCAAGTTATGTGACTCGAGTTCACAGCTCTGCTTCATAGTAACTGAAGCACTGTGCAGAGACAAGTAAAAATGTACTGTCTTCAGTACTTATCCATCTCAATCTGTCTGCTGTGGTTGACCCATCCAATTCTCATCTCGACTCTTGGTAGCTTGGGAATTATGGGACATGCGCTTGTCTCATTCTCTTCATATTTTCCAGTTCGCTCCTACCAGGTAACATGGAGAGTTTCAGTTTACCCTACCCTTCACAAGCTCACCTGAGAACTACATAGAAAATCACAAAGTCAAAAACTCTTTGACCAATCCCAATCACTTCAGCTCCTGTATATTCAGTCTGCCTCTCCACAGCCAGCCTTTGCATACTTGAAATAAATCTGAGCCAAACATGGTGTTCTTGTGTTCACAATCCTTTGCCCCTCAGAGCTGTTTAGGAACGCTGTGTGACGTTAACGTGACGTAAGCTGTGCAAATGTTGCTCAGACGCCTCAAAATCGTGTTGTACCTCCTCCATTGCATATAGGCTCAGTAAAGCCTGGACTTCACTTTCAATCGATTTGTCTGTGTTTTTTTTTTAATCCCATTTTAAGCATGAAGATCTGTTCTTAAAATGGCTACTGGAAAATTTAAACATGGTGGCTGAGCTCAACACTGATGCTTGCGTCTTGACCAGTCTCTGCACTCTTATGTCACTTAGGATTCCTATGTGTTGAGAAAAGTTCCAACTTTGAAGTAGAAGCTAAACAAGTCCTAAGAGCTACAACTGTCTCCAGTTCTTGCTCTGTGAACACGTGATAAAGGGGGCGCGGTTCTAAGAACCATGTAACAGTTTGTCCGGTGCGAAAGCACCAGTAAATGGACAACACAGCAAAGATATTTCAGGTAAACTTGGATTATTTCAATTTTTCTAATCACATCAACCATCAGACCTTGCAGAGTCTTCTGCACAGCATCAGAAGTATACATCTATCTGACCAGAGAAGCTGATCAGACGGTCTTACAGGCTTGATTACTACAGTGTTTTGCTTGGTGGTCTGCCTTTATGTTCCATTGCTCCACTTCAAAGCATTCAGAAAGTTGCAGCTCTTCTCACTCACAGCCTACTAAAGCTTTCTCGTGTTCTCTTTCACTGATATCACTCCACTGGCTGTGGATCCTGTTGCAGCCAGAATCAAACTTAAAACTCCTGTCTTAGCTTTTGAGACCTCAATAGGTTCTACTCCACATTATGTACATTATTGGGTGCAGAACTACAGACCTGCATGCAACTCAGGTCTTCAGCTTCAGTGCTCCTGGTACATCCATCTCTGAGACTATGATCTGTAGATCTTGAGGTTTCAGTGTCCAGGATTACAGAGTCCTCATTGGTGGGATAAGCTTCCCACAGTCAGAACGGCTCTTCTTTCTGCAGAAGTCTGAAGACTCACCCCTTCAAACAATACATAAGATAATATCATGTTTGTACTCTGCACTTTTGTTGTTCCTGCTCTTTGTCTGCATTTTTGTAAACTTATTCTCAAGCTCTTAGCGCTTATCATTATATGAGACCTTTCTGTCAAACTGAAAACTCACTGAGTAGGATTAGTTCCTAGTCCAAATGTTAATGAATACTTACAGTATGCAACCCCAAATCATAAACGTTGGGACGGTATTTCATTGCAGACAGTATGAACTCAAGATATTTCATGTTTATTCTGGTCAACTTCATTTTCTGTGTTAATAAACATCCATTCCTGCATTTCAGGCCTGCAACACACGCCAAAAGAAAGTTGGAATGTTGGCAATTTAGAGCTGAATTAAGCCGGCTTTCATATTTGCCAGGTATTCAGAAAGGACTGAGTGGTTAATTATTAGGACATCCAACAAAATCATTAAAAATGTGCAATGAATTAAACATCTTTTGTGAAATTATCTCACAACAATTTGTTCAAGTACTGACATATCTACAGGTTAAATACATCTAATTTACTGGTGCACACAGCTTGCAGAGAAGCCATTATCCACCCGGTCCACAATTCAAACTAAAAGCCATGGCAGGCTGAAGGCCATTACACACCGAACGTGATTTTTTTGTGAGATTTATTCAGATAACAGGAAATTAATTTGTGTAAAGAGTGCAAAGAAAATATCCCCCACACCACCTCCATTTTCACCCAGTGAACTGCCCTCACTGGATATTTTATCTTTTTCAGACCATTCTTTATAAACTCTAAAGATCAGGAGTTTCTGAAATACTCAGACCAGTCCATCTAGCACCAACATTCATGCCATGTTCAAAGTCACTTAAATCGCCTTTCTTCCCCATTATGATGCTCGGTTTGAATTTCAGGTTGTCTTGATCATGTCTACATACTTAAATGCATTGAGTTGCTGCGATTGGCCGATTAGATATTTACGTTTACAAACAGTTTAACAGGCGTATCCAATAAAGTGGTGATGAGTACATTTTACAATGATCTTTCTATCAAAGTTCATCTCAGAAGGCAAGTTCGGTTTTAAAAAAGACCCGTTGGTACCTGTTGCTACAGCCACAGAGCCAGGGCCTAGGCACAACATTGCCTACACTTAACTCTAACTTCAACCTCAATAACCAAAGGAAATCTTGTTGCTGTTTTGGTTTTTTAAAGGAAAAAAATGTCCCCTCAAGGTAAAAAACGTCAGATCTTTCAGTCCTCACAATGATATTTAAACTTGATCCCTCACACAGACACACAATGAACAGTAGCGTATTGGTAGCAAGTTGAGTATAGCTGTGTCACATGACCCTCGTGCCTTTATGCTCCTCCTGCAATCCAATCTCACAAATTTCTTTCCCGTAATAGAGATTAAAACTCAATATATTGTCTCTTGTTGTATCAACAGCTAACTAGGTGAAAAAATTGTTTGCTTTGCTTAGAATGATACTTTCTGTGAAATTGTACATTGTGCAGTCTGGATGTTGTTACAGTGGGGCAGAAACGTATTTAGTCAGCCACTGATTGTGCAAGTTCTCCTACTTAGAAAGATGAGAGAGGTCTGTAATTTCCATCATAGGTACACTTCAACTATGAGAGACAAAATGAGAAAAAACAATCCAGGAAATCACATTGTAGGATTTTTAAAAAATTTAATTGTAAATCACGGTGGAAAATAAGTATTTGGTCAATAACAAAAGTTCAACTCAATACCTTGTAACATAAAATTTGTTCCCAATGATAGAAGTCAAATGTTTCCTGTAAGTATTCAGCAGGTTGGCACACACTGTAGTTGGTATTTTGGCCCATTCCTCCATGCAGATCTCCTCTAGAGCAGTGATGTTTTGGGGTTGTCGCTGGGCAACACGGACCTTCAGCTCCCTCCACAAATGTTCTATGGGGATGAGGACCTTGAAAGGTTTTTTACGGAGCCACTCCTTCGTTGCCCGAGCGGTGTGTTTGGGATCATTCTCATGCTGGAAGACCCAGCCACGTTCCATCTTCAATGCTCTCACTGATGGAAGGAGGTTTTGGCTTAAAATCTCACGATACATGGCCCCATTCATTCTTCCCTTAACACAGATCAGTCGTCCTGTCCCCTCTGCAGAAAAACAGCCCCAAAGCATGATGTTTCCACCCCCATGCTTCACAGTAGGTATGTTGTTCTTGGAATGCAAACTCAGCATTCTCTCCTCCAAACACGAGGAGGGAGTTTTTACCAAAAAGTTCTATTTTGGTGTCATAATGAACACATGATATTCTCCAATCCTCTTCGGATTAATCCATATGCTCTCTAGGCAAACTTCAGACGGGCCGGACATGTAGGCTTAAGCAGGGGGACACGCCTGCCTGTGGACTGCAGGATCTGATCCCTCTCAGCATAGTGTGTATGATGGTATTAGCCTTTGTTACTTTGGTCCCAGCTCTCTGCAGGTCATTCATCAGGTCCCTTCGTTGTAGTTCTGGGTTTTTGCTAAAACGTTCTCATGATATTTGACCCCACTTGAAGAGAGTCCCAGATCGAGGGGAAGATGACACATGTAAACAATTTTCAAAAAATTTTTGTTCCCAGTTGTTAGTGTGTTTCCTGATGTTTGTACCCTAAAGAAAGAAAAAAAAGTTATTATCCCTGTAGTAAAATGCTTTTGTGGTCAGCCACAATGATTATTTGAAATTGATCTATTTTTAAGGATCATTCGCCATATTTAAAAAAAAACAAAAAAGGATACCTTAAGAAGGCTGCTGGAATTGTGAGAACTATCAAGAAGTTTCTAGAACTGTCCAGAAGTTTCTAGAACTTTCTGGGACTGTACAGAATTGTAGGTAGCTGTATAACTACAGTTCTATAGGGCCACTATAGCCCTTCCTGAGAGACGGAGAGACATGATCTAACTGATTGGGATTGCATAGTAAGTGGGCAACAGCCATCACAGACAAAGGGGAACTGACCTAGACAGGCAGGTGTGAATTCATTCTCTATTCAGATTCTGATAAGGACAGTGTTCACACTTCACCCCACAGCCATTACAGGAGGAGCTTAGGAAGGACCACTACTTTCAAATGTATATATTGTGTGTTACTCTGCTACCGGGTGATCAGTCCTGCTCTGCTGAATCCTGAGTACACTCTTGTACTTTCATACTGCATGGAATAAAGATTGACCATTTTTAGAGGTTGCATACATCCAGCAGACGCATTTTGCTATGTATGTGGCCATTTTATAAAGACAAGAGCGAAAAAGTACTCTGTGGAAGCATCTGCTAAGATGTGTGAGGCCTACAAAGCATACTTCGGCATGCCTGTTGGTGACCTGTTTCTATAATAAAAATTCATAATTTTCGTTGCCGTGATCACAAAAGCGAAGTTTATGATGAATGTAAGCAATTTTTAATTTGTTTTAGACATAAGCAATTGGAATATAACATTAAAAAAACAAACTGGGACAAAACTTGTGTTAATTAGTGTATCAGTGGCTTGTATTCTTCAAGTTCTTCCAATTGCTCCCACAGCTGAATTTATTCACACCACCTGCGTGCCTATTGTACGAGATTACACTTCTTCCCAGCCTGGTGCAGGTCTACAATTTCTCCTGTGTCCTTCAACAGCTCTTTGGTTTGGCATGTTAGTTTGGAGTCTGGACTGTTTGAGGCTGTGCGACAGGTGTCTTTTATACAGATTAATGAGGTCAAACAGGGCCATTAAAACAGGTAACGAGTGGAGGACAGAAGAGCTTCTTATAGAAGAAGTTACAGGTCTGTGAGAGCCAGAAATCTTGCTTGTTTGTGGGTGACCAAATACTTATTTTTCACGATGATTTACAATTAAATTCTTTAAAAATCCTACAATATAATTTTCTGGATTTTTTTCTCATTTTGTCTCTCATAGTTGAAGTGATGAACTATGATGAAAATTACAGACCTCTCACAACTTTTTATGCACAATCAGTGGCTGACTAAATACTTTTTTGCCCCACTGCATATACTGTGACACCATATTATATACTGTACTTAGCAATGCTTTAAGGTATACTGTAGTGTACTGTGGTGTATTGACTAAACAGCCAAGTGGCTCATCATTTCTGTGCTTATAAGGACAGTGACACTGCTCAGCATTCAGTCTGCTCACTCTAGTGCCGCATGTGTAATCAAACTTTGTGTTTAGTAAGACTTTCTGCACCAGAGGCTGTGCTGTTACAGGTGTCATGTACTACAACAGCTAATGCTATTAGGTTAATTACCTTAACAGTAACCAGAAGGACCTCATCGGACATCATTTAGCTGTGTCTGTTTCCACCTCTTTCCAGCAATCCTCTTACTTCCTTATTCTAAAAGGACACTATCAACTCAAAATCACATGAATTCTTACCTGACCTGCGACTGAATGAAACACCTGAATTCAATGAAAAAGAGCTGTGTCCCTATAATTTTGTCCATGTAGTATATAAGCCCAAAACCATGGGCATTCTTAGCTGACCCGGAGAAAACTTTCCTCCCACACACAGGCAGATCACTTCTTTGTAGAAGTGTGTAGGACTATTAGACACAAACGTCAACCTTCAAGGCCCTTACAAGGCATGTGGAGTACATCCATATAAACTATTAATGGACGAAATCTTTACCTCGACTCTCCTTGACCGTCTTGCTCGTTCACTCAGAACCACCGTGCGCTTTTTTTGTTCACAACAAGAGATGAAGATGCTTTTCAGACTGCTGACATAAGCTTTTCCTAAAGTTACATCCAAGCCACGGAGCAGTATATGTGGTTACAAATTACTAAATCCAATAGATTCAAACTTGCAGAAGTATGAGCACAGGTATTTGCGTAAGTAAATGTCAAATTCTAAGGATTGTATTTTGGTCAAAATAAAAAAGTTAAGAAATGTAGAGAAAATTAAGCAAGATAAAACAAAGTTATATAAATTGTGGTGCTCAGAGGTGGCTATAAGTGTGATATAGCTTTTCTTTCTCTATTTTATTATACTTTTCATAATATTTAATTTTCTCTATAATGTTGGTCTACCTGTTATTTTATTTTAATGATTCTATTTTTAAATAGTTTCTCTCTTGTAATATTTATTTCGTTTCTGTTTATTTGAACTATTACTGTGAACTTATTTAGATATCTTACTTCATTCTTACATGTTGGGTCCCTTTTTGAGTCTTGGTCGTCCCAAGATCTTGGTCCTTGGATTCGTCATTCCATAATCCTCTTTTCCACTGACCTTCATTCCAATCTTTGTGAGCTTTAGCATATTCTAGCTTTTTCACACTGTTCCCCTTCCAAAAAAGTGGTTTCTTGGCTGCTAGGGAGACTGTGCTAACATTTCTGCATAGGAACAGATGGGCTACAGTCTACAGCTTCAGGACTCTGTTACATGACCACAGATCCAGCTCCCCAACATAAGGAGCACCAGAGATTTGTGAGACTCTGGCAAAGTGGAACACACACACACAGATTTGAAGACATATTCCTACCTTGTACTTACAGGTACCAGGAGTTCTGTGTTTTGTGGTCATGTGACACAGCTCAGGATTTCCCCGGTGACACTTTTATTTTAGACGAACCTGATAAACTGAAAAAGTTAGTCTGCCACACTAGCTGATACGATTAAGCCTTGCTGATGTCCCTTAATAATAACCATTTCTTATTTTCATTTGGATCGTAAAGCATTTACCCGCCCCAAAACAGATTAAACCAGTAGCAATAACTTTAAAATTATAAATAGAAGCCAAGTGACTCATTCATGTAAACATCTAACCTAGAGAGAATCTGGATTTATGAGTGTTAGGACATGATAGGGGTCAGCGTTGCACAGATAATTGGGTAGCGGGGATATAAGGCACTGCACCTAATTAAATTCCTTGCGTAATCAGCGGCCACATCTGGGCCTGGTCTCGCCAGAGAAACCACAGCGCTCCGGTGCGTTGAGTAAAAATAGCAAGGCGTTCTGACACCTCGCTTCACACCTCCTCCCTTCTTCTCACAGAACAAGCCTGCCATGGAGCGTGGAGCTCACTGCATTCCTGTCTCTTCATTCCCCTGCCTCCGTTTTTATACCAAGGGCAGACTCTTCAGACCTGAGATTTGCATCGACAAAAAGCAGAAAAAGCAAAAATTGGACAAAATTAGACGAAAACAACTTCAAATACTAGTCAAGTTATGGCGCTATAAGAAGAAAACAGAGTACCCAGAACGCCACTGGGAAAACAGACCTTTATGGTTATTGTTTTTTTTACCAAAAGACTGGGCACTCCAGGATTGGGTGTTGATGTCTTTCTCAAACAAAATCTGCAAAGAATAAACTAATGAACTAATACAACATATTTCTGCTTTTTTTATTCCAGGTTCTTACAAAGAACTAGAAAAGGTGCCAAAACATTTGCACATGACAAATTCGTGATGTATTTATTATGTATTTATATGTATTTCTTTCAAATTGTTTTTAAGTACACTGGTACCTCAGTTTTCATCTTTAGTTCATTCTAGAAGGCTTGTTATATATCAAAAATGATGAGTACTGAGCAAATGTTTCCCATAAGGAATAATGTAAATTGAATGGATCCATTCCAGACCCCCAGAAAATCCCCCCTATGTAACATTATATGCATTAATGGAGCTGTATTGTACAAGAGCTCCCTGATTTATGATGGGGATATGTTCAACAAATCCATCATAAGTTAAATGTATCATGAAGTGATGAGTTTAATATAGTCTGTACTGTATCATATTACATAGTAACACTTAAATGAACCTACAGTTACCCAAAATCATGAACACAAAGCTTATTTTACAATAAAGTGTAGAAAATCTCATGTCATTTAGTGAGTAATGGATTGAAAGTTAAAAGTAAAAGCAAAACACTTACTCTATTGATGAACTCACGACAGTTCAGAACAGTTCTCAAAACTCATGGACAATCAAACCAACTTGAGGATTTGGCACTGACAAAGCATGTGGTCTCGCCAGCCAGTATAATCCAACACACACTTGCTTTAGTTAGTGATATCTCTCATCACAAATGAGTTTCCTGCTTTGCATAGATAGGTAAACGCTGCCTTGTGTCTGTCATCATGGTCCCACCGCTCCTGGCTCTGGTCTCACATCCAGACAGGTCTCTCCAGAGAAGTAGCTGTTGTGACTCAACAGGAAGCATCAAAATATTCCCTCTTATGTCTCCTTGTCTCGTTATTTCAGTGGCAGGCGGAAGCCCTTCTAACCCTTCAGGGAATGGGTACCAAACAGGTGTGTGTAAAATATTATGTAAATATTCATAAAGTCAAATCAAAAGTATGATCCAATTCTAAACGTGTTTTCTTGGTTGCTACAGGACGCACATCTGACTGAGAGAGCCACTGACCAATCAAAACTTCTCATTAGAATGGCTACTGTCTATGTGTTTGCGTTCCGCTTCTGATAATATTTTGAAGGGTCTGGTAACGTTAGCCTATTAACAAAATGACAAGAAATCTGACCAGTCAGATTTAGGGCCTGTAGCTGTCTAACCCCTTCTTGGCATACTGAAGAAGGTGCCACGTATTCATCATTCATAAATAAACATCACTGTCTATGCACATATCATGTTTGGATTGTATTGCTTTTGCTTTTGTTTCTGTTTTTTTTTTTTGGGAAAAACCTAGCAGTGGAAGTGCTGTGTCTATTATAATATGTTTGGTAAAGAGGGTAGGCAAAATAAGCTAAAGCTTCAGCCTACACCTTTTCAGTCATTTTATGTTTTTGTTTTGTTTTGTTTATCATATTTAAGGCCTTACTGTTCGTTAATTATTTCTCCGTGTGTACTTTTAATGTTTTGAAATTATAAATAAATAAAACCTACTACTTCTAACTTACTACATGCTAAATTTGGCCTAGATAACGTCAAATGGCGATTTGCAAGGAAACTTGCAAGAATTCACTACAATGTAATAGACCATTTTCTGGCAAAGTAGCGGAGGATGGACTTTATCTTCATATAACCTGAATATCGGACTGGTGAGTTCAGTGTGTACTGCGTAATATTGTGGCTGTTCTGGTTATTCTGCTGTGTGGTACTGTTGTGGATTCATTTTAAACCGCTTTACACAGAAAATGAATCTATGAAATATAGGAAAGTGTTTTTTAGTACACGCCATGTTTGTCTTTTGTAGTTTCATTTTTGTGAGCTGTATTATGAAATCCATACAGTATTTCAAAGTCAAGCTTATGTCAAGTCAAGTCAAGTCAGGTTTATTTATATAGTGCTTTTTACACTGGAGCATTGTCTCAAAGCAACTTTACAAGTTTAGATTATCTCCTAATAACTACGTCCAATCCCAAACTGTTATGAGGAAGAAACCTTGGCAGGACCAAGACTCAAAAAGGGACCCAACCTCCTTGGGCGGCGAAGATGATAAATCTAAGAATGAAACTAAAATCATGGAGGGATAAAATGTAAAGTATGCACATCGGCATTAAGCAGTCCGATACACAGAGTCACTCTTGGATCCTGAGTCTAAGCAGGAAAGTCGTTGGCGGAACTTCGTCCCCAGATAACTGGAGGAGGGTGAGGGTTACTGCCCTCTGGTGTGGCCTAGGTATGGTGGGACTGGAACTGGTGATGGAAGCAGCTTGAGTGGAGCTGCAGCGGATGAACATCATGTGTGGGGCAGGAACTGGTACAGGAACACAGCTCTGAGAGAAAACAGAAAATGTAATTAGTTATTGATTAAGAGCACAGTGTCTATTAACAATCACTGATGCCACGTGTAGCATGAGTGAAACATTAAGTTTGTGTGGTAAATGTATCAAATAATCAAAGCTGGTGCCTAGCTGGTGACGCAAGGCAGAAAGAACCCTAAACAGGGTGCGAATCCATCATAGGGCACAAACACTCATACATACTCACACACTAAGGGCACTTTGGAAACTCCTAATCCTTAATAACAGCCTTTGGACTATGGGAGGAAAGCGGAGCTACCAGAGTAAACTCAGGTGGACACAAAGACATGCAAAATCCATACAGAAAGGACCCAGACCGCTCCATCTGGGATCGAACCCAGACCTTCTTGCTGTGAAGTGACAATACTACCCACCGAGCCACCGTGCCACCCAAAATGAATTCAAATAAAAATAAAATGCACACAGTGTGCCAGAAAGTTTAAATTTTTTTTATATTTCTGCATAAATATGACCTAAAACCGATTTTCACACAAGTCCTAAAAGTAAATAAAGAGAAACAAACAAGACAAAAATATCATGCTTGATCATTTATTTATTTTCAGAACATGATCCATTATTCAATATCTGTGAGTGGCAAAAGTATGTGAACTATTGCTTTTAGTATCTGATGTGATCCCCTTTGTTCAGCCTTAACTGCATACCCATTGATCAGACCTGCACACCGGCTTAAAGGAATTTTAACTCATTCCTCCATACAGAACAGCTTCAGCTCTTGGATGTTTGTATTTTTTTTCACATGAACTGGTTCTATGACATTTCTGTTAGACTGAAATCAAGACCTTGACATGGATAGTCAGAAACATTAACTTCTTTTTAATCATTTTTTGCAGAATGACTTGTGTGCATAGGGTTGTTAGCCTGCAGTATGATCCACTTTCACTTGAGATTCACAGACAGATGTCCTGGCTTTTTCCTTTTGAATTTGCTGACAATCCTGAATTCATTGTTCTATACCTTATGACAAGCTGTCCTGACCCAGATGCAGCAAAACAGGCCCAAACCATGATACTACCACCACCATGTTTCACAGATGGGATAAGGTTCTTAAGCTGGAATTCAGTGTTTTCCTTTCTCCAAATATAACACTTATGATTTAAACCAAAAAGCTCTATTTTGGTCTCATCCGTCCACAAAATGTTTTATCCAGTAATGTTCTGGATTGTCCACGAGTCATCTGATGGGCAGCAATCTTTTTTTTTTTTTTTTTGAGAGCAGTGGCTTTCTCCTTTCATCCCTGCCATGCACACCATTGTTGTTCAGTGTTCTTATGTCTTCTGATGGTGGACTCATAAACATTAACATTAGACAATGTCAGTTTAGTTGTTTAGACGTTATCCTGGGTTTCTTTGTGACCTCACAGCCTATTACACGCCTTACTCTTAGTGTGATCTTTTTTGATTGATCGAATAACAGTCTTGAAATTTGTACTTAAAGTGTCTGATCGTGAATTGGTGGAGTGCCAGTTCTGTTTATACCATGTTACACTTCCACAAACGTGTTGTGAAGATCTGACTCTGACAGATTGCTGATCTTTAAATAAAACAGGGTGCCCACTCACACCTGATTTTCATCCCGTTGATTGAAAATACCTGACTCTAATTTCTCCATCAAATTATCTGCTAATCCTAGAGGTTCACAAACTTTGTCACTTACTTATATGGAATATTGAATCTTTCAAGTATAATATTTCTGGTCACATTTGTTTAATTGGGTTCTCTTTATCTACTTTTAGGAGTGGCAAGTCTGATGTCGTTTTAGGTCGAATTAATTTATTTGTATTAATTCAGTAAATACTTGAGAATACGTATTCATTGAACAATAGACTGGCCGACAAAAGATGCTCCCGCTAATCAAGAGAATACAGTCATGACAGCTGGAGAGAACACCCACTCATTTGGTAAGCACAACTGTTGAGCAACAGCAAACAGAAAAGAATAAGAAGAGATTTCAAGTAATATTCCAAAAGCAAATTAAACTCTGGACGTTATGGATTAGTAGGATGAAAGTGCGTGTTTATTCAGCACCTGCTATATTTCACAGTAAATTAAAAAAATGCCTCCTATCATGTTTGGACAATGCCAGTTCCCATATGCGTCCTTGGACGAGAGACAGAACAAAGTTAAATGCCCTCACATTTTCTCACAGGTTCTGTTTGCTTCTCAGTACCCTGCTCTCTTCCGAAATACTTGCTCTCATAGTAAATACAACAGGAAATATGTTGTCCTGTCACATAGATGACAGTTTCTCATTGCATAAATGGGAGGGTAAGAAGGAAATGTATACAGTATATACAATATTGTGGAAAAAGTCTTAGGCCACCATTAGATCACATATACCACTACTTTAGCAATTGTATACTTGCCATATCAAATTATTTCCCACTCTCTTTATTAGAATACAACTAGAAAATAAAGGAAAATTTGTATGCAGTGTTTAAAAGACTAAGAAAATCTGAATAAACAGCTTCTCTAAGCTACAGAGGTAAGTATTTAGTGTGACCTATTTGTGTAGATAAAGAGAACCCAGTTAAACAAATGAGACAAAAATATTATACTTGGTCATTTATTTATTGAGGAAAATGATCCAATATTACATATTAGTGAGTGGCAAAAGTATGTGAACCTCTAGGATTAGCAGTTAATTTGAAGGTGAAAATTAGAGTCCGGGTTTTCAATAGTGGATGACAATCAGGTGTGAGTGGGCACCCTGTTTTTTTTAAAGAACAGGGATCTATCAAAGTCTGCTCTTCACAACACATTTTTGTGGAAGTGTATCATTGCACGAACAAAGAGATTTCTGAGGGCACAGAAAAAGAGTTTTTGAATGCTCATCAGGGGCTATAAAAGGTTACAAAACCCTCTCTAACGAGTTTGGACCCACCCATCCACCGTCAACATAATTGTGTACAAATGGAGTGAAATTCAAGACCATTGTTTACCCTCCCCCAGGAGTTGTTGACCAACAAAGATCCCCCTCCCAAGACAAGGCGGGTATAGTGGAGAGGTCACAAGGACCCCAGGGTAACTTCTAAGCACTGAAGGTTGCCTCTCTCACATTGGCATGTTCCATTAGTCTACATCAGAAGAAACCTGTGAACAACAATGGTGTGCATGGCAGGGTTGCAAGGAGAAAAGCCACTGCTCTCCAAAAGCATTTCCTGCTCCGTCTGCAGTTTGGCCTAAAGATCACATGGCGAGTCATAGGCTATTGGAAGAAATGTTTGTGGACGGATGATTCCAAATAGAACTTTTTGTTTAAAAAGAAAAGCGTTATGTTTGGAGAAAAGAAAACAACTGCATTCCATCATAAACCTTATCTCCATCTGTGAACATGGTGGTGGTAGTATCATGGGTTTGGGCCTGTGTGGCTGCATCTGGGGCCCGGGCTGCTTGATATCATTGATGACAGCAAAAAATGACCTAAGCACACAAGTCGTCCAACCAAAGAATGGTTAAAGAAGAATAAAGTTCATGTTTTGGAATGGCCAAGTCAAAGTCCTGACCTTAATCCAATGGAAATGTTGTGGATGGACCTGAAGTGAGCAGCTAATGTGAGGAAACCCACCAACATCCCAGAGCTGAAGCTGTTCTGTACAGCGGAATGGGCTAAAATTCCTCCAAGTCGGTGTGCAGGACTGATCAACAGCTACAGGAAACGTTTAGCTGCAGTTATTGCTGCACAGGGGGGTCACACCAGATACTGAAAGCAAAGGTTCACATACTTTTGCCACTCACTAATATGTGATATTGGATCATTTTCCTCAATAAATAAATGACAAAGTATAATATTTTTGTCTCATTTGTTTAACTGGGTTCTCTTTATCTACTTTTAGGACTTGTGTGAAAATCTGATGATGTTTTAGGTCATATTTATGCAGAAATATAGAAAATTCTAAAGGGTTCACAAACTTTCAAACACAACTGTAGTTTTAAAGCTGCGGTCCTATGCAGGGTCCGTCATGTTTTGTCTGGCTCATTCTCCGTGTCGGCTGCAGGTTTTGTGCTCTTTATTTAGCGCTTCTTTATGTTTAACAGCAGCTCACACACCATTACGTCCTCATCAGCGCCGTCGGTGTTGTTACGTGTTCTTAAGTGCTTGGGACAGAAGCAGGTCTTGCTTTATGAAACATACATATTTTGACGAGACAGCATTAAAGTCACCCAACACCATATAGACGCAGCTTGGAGTCTTGTCACTGAGCTTAAACGCAGCCGAGTTGAGCCACGCGATGCATTTCCGAAGCGTATCCATAATTGATGCGGCCATCTCAATAAGAGCAATTAAAGCCGGATTTAAAAATAGGCCGGGTGTATTACGAGCTCACATCGGAGAGGATCAGAACATGAAGGCATGAAGACAGAGCGAGATCCAGATTGACCGGGATGGACGAGTTGAACAGCTAATGGGTGCCAGGCGAAATTTTTGGGACATTGATTGAAACATCACACCGGCATTAAGGTGCAACAGGAGAGGGAGAGAGAGGCAGAGAGGAGAAAGCTTTAATCAAAAGACACTTACGGACAAGTTGAAGGCTGCCAGGCTCGAGAGGATCAGAAAAAAGACAGGTCATCATTATTATTGAGGGGGATTATGGATGGACGTGGAACGCTGTGCTGTGGTTTTATGTTAAGGCCTTCAGGCTTTCATCTCTTCAGGCTTTGTTCTGTTTTCTAGTTTTTGAACAAAAAGATGCAATAAATAATTTCCGCATGAATGTCTTCGCATGTACATTACTGTGCAAAAGTCTTAGGTCACTGTTAGATTTGTCATTTTAGCAACCATATATAAACAAAATTTTCAAATTTGGATTTGTCACTCCATGGTCCTCTTTTCCACTTCATTCCAATCTTTGAGAGCTTTAGCATATCTTAGCCTGTTCTCTCTGTTCCCCTTCGAAAAAAGAGGCTTCTTGGCTGCCAGGCCTCCAAAAAAGACCACTCCTGACCAAACTTCTTTATAAGGATCAACTGGGCATCCCCATGAAGCTGCCGGATGATGATATTGCTCAAGTTTAAGAGGAGGAAACACTAAATACGTGCCAGTTTTTTTGATACTGCATACCAGTTTCTTGTATTGTCTAATAAAAAGACTGAGAAATAATTATATACAGTGGGGCAAAAAAGTACTTTGTCAGCCACTGATTGTGCAAGTTCTCCTTCTCACAAAGATGAGGGAGGTCTGTAATTTTCATCATGGGTACACCAACTATAGAGACAAAATGAAAAACCAATGCCAGAAATTTGGACTGTAGGATTATTAAAGAATTTAATTGTAACCAATGGTGAAAAATGATATTTGGTCACCCCAAACAAGCAAGATTTCGGCTCTCACATACCTGTAACTTCCTTAACTTCTTCTTTAAGAAGCTCTTCTGTCCTCCACATCGTTACCCTTTATTATTGTAACCTGTTTGAACTTGTTTATCTGTATAAAAGACCACCTGTCCCATAGCCTCAAACAGTCAGACTCCAACTCAGGCATGGCCAAAACCAAAGCGCTGTCGAAGGCCACCAGGAAGAAAATTGTAGACCTGCAGCAGAGGCTGGGAAAGTGACATCTACAATAGGCAGCAGGTTGGTGGGATAATCACTGTGGGAGGCATTGTAAGAAAATGGAATACAATACACTACCATTGATATCTCCCCGATCCTGGGGCCCCACGCAAGATCTCTTCCCGTTGGGGTCAAAATGATCATGGGAACGGTGAGCAAAAAATCCCAACTAACATGGAGGACCTGATTAATGACCTCAGAGAGCTGGGACCAAAGTAACAACGGCTAATCATCAGTAACACACCTACGCCGAGAGGGACTCAATCCTGCAGTGGGCCATGCGTGTCCCCTCTGCTTAAGCCAGTACATGTCCATGGGCCCGTCTGAGTTTGCCAGAGAAGCATATGGATGATCCAGAGAGGATTGGTAGAATATCATGTGGTCAATTATGGAAAATAGAACTTTTTGGTAAAAAACTCAACTTGGCTCGTGTTTGGAGACAGAGAATGCTGAGTGCATCCCAAAACAAACACGCATACCTACTGGGAAGCATGGGGTTGGAAACATCATGCTTTGGGGCTGTTTTTCTGGCATTGAGGGGACAGGACGACTGAATCCGTGTTAGGGGACGAATGAACGGGGCCATGTATCGTGAGATTTAAGCCAAAACCCTCCTCCATCAGTGAGAGGAGCATTGAAGATAACGTGGCTGGTCTTTCCCGCATGACAATAATCCACACACAACCGCTCGGGGCAACGAAGGATGGCCTCCATAAAAAGCGGATTTCAAGGTCCTGATTTGGGACACTAGCCAGTCTCCGACCTCAACCTCCATAGAACAGTTGTGGAGGGAGTTGAAAGGCTGTGTTGCCCAAAAAACATCACTGCTCTAGAGGAATGGGCCAAAATACCAGCTACAGTGTGTGCCAACCTGGTGAAGACTTACAGGAAACGTTTGACCTCTGTCATTGAAAACAAAGGGGTCATGTTACAAAGTACTGAGTTGAACCAAATTTATTGACCAAATACTTATTTTTTACCATGATTTACAATTAAATTCTTTAAAAATCCTACAATGTGATTTCCTGGATTTTTTTTCTCATTTTGTCTCTCATAGTTGAAGTGTACCTATGATGAAAATTACAGACCTCTCTCATCTTTCTAAGTCGGAGAACTTGCACTATCAGTGGCTGACTAAATACTTTTTTTCCCCACTCTATGGTCATTATACCATCACTAAAACAATGATATATGTAATCGCTCTAATGACTTTTGCACAGTACTATACAGCCAAGGTTCAATAAGATTATTGTCCTTATTATTAGGATATTATCCTTTATTTGTAGTACAGTAGTTGGAATGACACACGTAACACTGAATGCTGAGCAAAGTTTG
Source organism: Ancistrus triradiatus (assembly GCA_025084515.1). Lineage (NCBI taxonomy): Eukaryota > Metazoa > Chordata > Actinopteri > Siluriformes > Loricariidae > Ancistrus > Ancistrus triradiatus. Next base: position 114,229 of record JAJAGP010002200.1, read on the forward strand.
GCTGGTGTTGCGTTCCTTATAAGCATTGAGATGATGACGATGAGCTGGTGTTAGCACTCAGGTGAATTGCGTGCGTTGGATCTGCGCTCCACAGAACGAGAAATGTGAATAGATCACGGGACAGTTGAGGATTAGTTTCTTTGAGAATGACTTGCATCTGTGGTGGAAAGTGTCTCTGCACACCAGAGAAACAAGCGGAGGAAAAAACCAGTGTCTTTGCAATGTAGCCATCAGAGTTAAAGACACTCGTGGCTTCTCAGTCAGATCTCTGCGTTCTTCTGAAATAAATGCTGATGTTGTAAATACACTAAGTCCCCTAGATACCAAACAGTTCAGTTCCAAGTGTAGGTTCAGCATACACTCCCTCAACATTAAATTGCAACACCATTAAGGAAAAGTGATGGAATGTTATGTTATGCAAATGATAAAAAAATGAAAACAAAATATTCAATGCATTTTAATTCAACAGAGGCATCGCATGATCATCTCATCACACCACTTGATCTTATTTTTGAGGTTTCATTTGGCTAAAAAAGTTTGCTTTCAGTATGGGTTTTTGAAAATTTTTGACCAAATCCAAACAAAATGAACCTGAGTACCGAACATGTTTTTTGCAGGTTTCACAGTTTAATCTACCATAAACGTATTAACTTTTGTTTGTTGAATTTTTGTTTTTACTTTCTTAACTTTCTCTTTCTTTCTTTTATTCACCCAGATTAGGCATAAATAAACATGGGACAAGAAAAATTGAATGTTTCTTTTTGTCAAGGCAGGGTGAAGAAAGTTGGACCACAAAGTTGGATAAATATGTGGAAGACTTAAAACTAAAATAAAATGACTGAATTCCATTGCACCAGGTGTTAAATATGTATGTAATTCTGTAAATGTACTTTTTAATATAAATTTCACATATTAATACTTTGACTCTTGCTAGTTTTAAGAAAATAATTTAATTTATTTATTTCCCAGCTAAGTGTGTTAAACAACAGATCTAATACAGAAGGGCTACATTTCCTTACATGTTCTTATATTAGCTTCTGTCTTCAGTTTATCTGGTCCTCTTATCACAACTCGTCATAAATGTGCGTGGTACAATGTTTTTACAAACAATTTACAAAGAGCGCCTCGCCCCACGCTGGTTGAGATTTGATCACGTCATCAGAACGTCATTGTTCGGTATAAATTATTCTGTCTTTTTACCCGAAAATAAGCACGTTCAGTGTTCGGCCGAATAATTTCGGTTGCCAAATTTTCTGTGCCTCCCTAATAAATGACAGAGTATACACATTGAATACAATTTTTGGTTTGCCATACACCTGTGTAAAAAGAAAAGTTTAATTTCGACTTACAATCATTGACACTCGCAGAACGTGTGATATTTTGAGGAAGAGCATTCCACAGTCAAGGAGCAGCCTGATCACCAGCTGAAGACAGTATAGCTTGCAGAATAATGGGAAGATCAGAGTCTGCAGAACGGAGTACATGAGAAAGATTAGAGGTGTGAAGCAGGTCTGAAAGGTAAGAAGGTGCCGGTCCATTTATCGCCTTGGATGTAAGAACTAATTGAACGTTATACAGGATCAAAATGGGAACCGATGGAGATGATAAAGAATAGCAGTAATGTGATCATGGTAACTCGTCCCAGTCAGTAGCCTTGCTGCAGAATTTTGTATGTGTTCTGAGAATTCTCTCAGTTTGTTTCACAGGTGGACCAAACAAAGGACCATTACAGTTATCTAAAAGCGAGAAAAAAATAAACAACTGTCTGTATAAGCATTTCAGATGCCAAGTAAGTAAGTGCAGGTTGAATACTTTTTACACGGAAAATTGCTGTTTTAACAATATTACACTCATTTACAAAAAACCTCACCACGAAGTTGTTGGAATCGACTGAAACTTTATATGTACAAATGTAATGTGGATCTACGTAAGTGATCACAATATTAGAGCAAAAGGAGAAGTTTGAGGAAATCTGTACAGTTGAAAGGAGGCTCTAGTTACCCTGTTAGGCCGCCTCTAGCCTGGATACAAAATGAGATACAGTACCAAGAGTAAACCCACGTGGACACTGGCCGGGATCAAACCGGGGAATTCTGAGTTATGAGGTACAGTGACCAGATTTTCGATGATGAAATATGGGATGATGTGTGTGCAGTATTGTAGTGTCATTCTGTTCTTCTGAGTATTCACCCAAGCTCCGCCCACTCATTCAACACACAAACAAAAAAACAGTAACTTGCTGCATCTACATGTTATCACATGGCAGGCATACACTATATACACACTATATTGCCACTTCTGTCCAAAATTAAACTTAGCTCCACATGTCTGGCTAAACCACTTCCAGCGTATGTTTTAGCAGAGATTTATTTACCTTTTGAAGCTGGTCATTAAACGTACTTGTTTGTTTGTTTATCTTAGCAGTACTTCAGCCATATTGAGTGAGGGCATTACGTCACAATGGGATTGTTTTGCATCGTTTACACTTCAGAAATAAAGAAAGGAGTGTCTTTTATCGAATGTGAAATCACTAATTTTGAGCAGGGTGTATCATTACACCCCTTATTAGTCTCGATTTTGCTTGTTTTGTTTATAAACGACATGTTCCTCATACGGACGTTTGATATTTGCCGGTGGTGTAAACACAAATCTGACTTTCGACTCTCTTCGTGATAAATTCTTAGAATTATATATGCACGATTTCATTTGTTGTCACGGTGGCTGTCTCAAAACTTTTTCCGCGTTCCTCGGTACAACTTTTGATCTATCCGCTGAGGACGTTCATTCCGGCGGCACCGCCACGTCAAGGCTGTTGCATTGTTGCCAAGGTCAGAGTGGTGTTCAGAGCTGTGTTCATTGGCCTGTGGCTATTCAATTTATTGTGAGGAGAGGGAGCTGATGAAAAGGAAATGGCTCATGGGGTAGCAAAGACTGTGGTTCAGAGAATGTGGTCTAGATGCTATTTCTCTCGGTTTGTGACTGTAGTAATCATTCTTGGGTTGCAAGAGCCAAGCGAATGTGGCAGGGATAAATGCAAGAACACAGAAATAATGGCAAAATAGGTGGAAAGAAGACTCTGGTTGTACATTTCTCGCAGGAGACCCGTAATAAAGACAAACGAGACCATCCCTTAGAAACAGGGAGAAACTAATAAGGCTTGTTGTTTTATGGTATAAAAGTACTAAAGAATATTGGACTAAAGAATATTTATTCTATACACTTGACACTGTTCTGTTTTTCTCACAGAAATCAAGTGTAGCACTTTACCGCTTTGTATTAAAAAGCTGATTGGATGCTACAAACCAAAAATGGCTGCTTTCTTACACTAAGCTTAAATGTCATCGTCTGCCTCATGTCATTTTGTCTAAGAAGATCATTTATTAAATTTCAGAGGTAAAACATGTTGTTTGCAGGAGAGAGCATGTTTATTAGATATAATCAGAGAAAGAACCAGGATGTGGGAACCAGACACTACTAAGTGTTAGTTAATGATGTCATAATGAAATTTGGAAAATGGGAAACCGCATGTGCACATAAGGATCAGAAAACTGTGGAAAATCAAATAATACCTAATATTTTTTAAAATATTTTCATTCATTAAATTGATTTCATTACGTTATCAATTTAGTACTATTACAGTATTTAAACTCAGCTAAATGCTTATTCTTTTATGCATGAATAACTTTGAAAAGTTAGACATTAATAATAATAATAATAATAATAACAATAATAACATCAGGACTGTTCCCTGGAAAACACTTTCGATGGGGTGGAACCAAGTTTGGGGTCTTTGCCCAGCCAGGTACCTGTTTGCCCTGCCAGGGACCATTAATGCCAAATATTGTGACTGTAGGCTGAAAACTGACTGAATTACAATCTAGGGACCTGCCAGGGACCCGTGTGCCCTGCCAGGGAACTCAGGGGCCCCATGGGCATCAGATGACAGGTCTCGGTGTAACCTGAGCAAAACATGCCAAATTTTGTGGAAAAAGTGAATTACAAAAAAAAAACTGAATTACAGTCAATGCTTCAAAAAAAAAAAATGTACAAAATGTGGCCAAGAAGAAGAAAAATAAAAATAAAATCTAGAATAACAGTAGTTTGGCTTGGAAAATTTTTATAAATAAGAAAATATGGTGAAAAATATTACTAATAATTATCATGGTTGGCAGAAAGCCGAGAGAGCAGTTTTTTATTATTATTATTATTATTATTATTAACAATAATACTAACAACAACAATTAACAAACATTAACAACAACAACAACAACAACAACAACCAGAATAATAATAATAATAATAATAATAATAATAATAATAGTACTAGTACTCTTATTATTATTATTATTATTATTATTATTATTATTATTATTATTATTATTGTTCTTTTTATTGTTATCAATTGAATCAAAATTAATAATAATAATAATAATAATAATAATAATAATAATAATAATAATAATAATAATAAACTGCTCTCTCAGATTACTGTCAACCATGATAATTATTAGTAATATTTGTCACAACATTTTGTTATTTATAAAAATGATGATAGGAAAGACACTTGTGATACTATTGTGTAAATAAATGTATTTTGTGAAATGTTTATGTTTAACACATTTTATAAAGGCACATAATAATAATAATAATAATAATAATAATAATAATAATTTTCATTTCAGTATTATTATTATTGCATTTAAATGTGGGAAAATAAATGGTTAAACTTCATATCTCAAATATAGCCTGTATGTGCTAATCATATCATATCCAATCAATGCAGTGTGGGTGTGAAAACGTTCCCCTTATTCTATAATTGAATATGTTATCTAGACATGGATCTATAATCTGTTTAAAAAAACATAACCGCAGTGTAGAATGCTTCTGTTATGCGATCCTGCAAACGGCCTGCTGCAGCTACCACGTTTCCTGAGCTATCTAGAGGAGGGATTTATTTTCTATGAGCGCCTCAGTAACTCAGTAAAAAGCTTTGTTCTTTTAGACGAGACAGGATGGGGCAAAATTGATTAAAATACCACCCTAAGGTGTTCAGAGAAGGGAACATGAGTGTGAAAAGGGCTGGAGATAAAGAGGATGCAGGTTACAGGCATGAGGACGCTGGCTTGATGCAAGCAATTCTCTTTTCAATAGAATAAACAAAATGAATTACGTAGTCATTGTCTCATTGTCATCCAACTTCTGTTAGGCTTCAAATGATGCGTCATTACACCGGCGTTCCCCTGTAACATCTCTCCATACAATTTTAAACTGATTGTTCCTTCAGTGACTACAAGCTGTCAAGGAGTGAATTTCCTGAAAGCATAGCCTTCTAACTTTGTTGGTATAAATGCACTGAAACGTTTCATCACAAAAAAATGAAGTTCTAGTCATAAACGCTCTAACCCATGCAGGTCTTTCACCATGCTTCACAGTTGGGATGAGATGTTGGTGCTGGTGTCAAGTCAAATGTATTTATATAGACCCAAAGCCCTAATTGAGTGAGCCTATGGCCACAGTGGTGATGAAAAAGTCCCTAAGTGTGAAAAGGAACAAATCTCGGGAGAACCAAGGCTCAAACAAACCAAACCTTGTTGGGCAGCTCAGATTTTTTATGTAAGAAACAAAGTACATTACATTTATAATACATTATATTAATAGTTTAAATACACAGAAGCTAAATAAAAAATATAAAATAGAGAATTAAATAAATAGAAAAAATAATAAATAAAATGTAACCAAATAAAACATAGACTGATAAAGAGATATAAAACAATAGTGTATATATAATAAATGAAATGAGAAAGAAATAAGAAACAAATTCCTCTATATATATATGTGTGTGTGTGTGTGTGTATATATATATATTAGGTTTAAATACACAGAAGATGAATAGAAAAAATTTAATACAAGAAAAGAAAATATAAATGATGAAAATATAAAAAAATAAAATAGAGGATTAAATAAATAGAAAATATAATTAATAAAATGTAATAAAATAAAATATAGACTAATATAAAGATAAAGCAACAGTATATGTAATACATAAAATAAGAATGAAATAAGATATATGAAACAAATTACCCAAATAATAAATTTTAATATATTAATTTAATAAAAATTAGGTTATATAGATACACAGAAGATGAATAGAAAAACTTAATTATCAGTTGTTTTGCAGAGGCTCATGGTGATGAATTGTTTGACTTTATTGTCTTGTCATATAGAAAAAACAGAACATGTTATTTGACCAGTGGCTCCTAAATGTTTGAATTAATGTTTAAATTAAATTGCATTTCCTTTTTTAACTCTCTAAAGAAATAGATTACTCTTTAAAAATAGGCTTGAATTTACAGTATTGTGCAAATGTCTTAGGCCAACATTAGATTAGATATACCATTGTTTTAGCAATGGTACAATGACTGTATATAATTATTTCTCACTCTTTTTGTTAGGATACAACCAGAAAATACAAGGAAATTGTAAGTAGCATAAAAAACCCTAAAAATACCATTTTTAAGGCAAGTATTTAGTGTGACCTCCCATTACACTTGAGCAATGGCAGCATCTGGCAGCTTCATCAGGACCAATTTGTCCTTTCTACAGTCTGAAGAAAATTGATCAGAAATGGTCTTTTTGGAAGGATAGCAGGCAAAAAACACTTTTTCAGAACTGGAACATGGTGAAAAGTTTAAGATATGCTAAAGCTCACAAATATTAGAATTAATTATAGAGAAGGGGGTCCACAATATGTCATATGGTCATTATACTATAGCTAAATTAACCAATCTAATGGTGGTCCAAGACTTTTGAACTGTACTGTATTTCTCCAGTGCGTTTTCTCTCGATGGTACTCAGGTGGCACAGCGGCAGTGCCTCCTGGCTGGGTCGGGCATCACGTCCAGATGAAACTGGCTGTGTCTCAAAGACTATGTGCAGATTGGTCCGATCACTAAAAGTGGAGACAAAAAGTGTAAAAAATCAATTTCTTGTTACCTGAGCCTCCCTACTGGAATAAACTGTATAATCACTTCTGCTATCCATCTGTAACATCTGCCTCTCTTTTGTTTCTGTCTGTCTCTCTTCAGGATGAGTAAGAAACACAAGCAGAAGGGTTTTACACAAGTTCTGCTGCTCTACTGCATACTCACACTCCTGCTATCACCAACCCCCACTGTAGGTCATAAAGGTAAGCGAGTATGCCTCTGGCTAATAAACTAAGTCATTATTAAAGTAAGAATTGCACTCAAACGTACTGTTATTCCCTAGACAAAGTGGATTTAGGGTATAGTATCGTGACATCATGCTTTCCTGTGTGGTATATGGCGGTACCTCGGGTTTCAAGGCTGTAAGACTCGGGTTGTAAGACTTTTACAAATACATTTTTGAAGGTTGCAAAGTATCTGTGCTCTCTGAAATGTAAATGAAATGTTGCGGCATTTGTAAGCAAGACTCAATTGTGTGAGTTCACTCAGCTTTGCAGAAGTGCCCCATTGTGCCGCACAATGATGTCCTCGTCAAACGCAAGGCTGCTTACCTGGAAAAATGAGCTTGTTGGCAGTTGAGCTTTCGTCTGGTCCAGTTAGTGCTCCAATAAAATGTAAACAATGCAAAACATTGCCCAATTCTTGTACAAGGTTTAAAAACAAAAAACTTTAGTCTCCTGCATTTAAAAGAATGTTAATAACTAGTAAAATAAGTAACAAAGTGCTATCTTAGATTGAAAATGAGACCCTGTTATGATGGACAAAAATTCCTTCGGTTTCCAAGCACTTCACTAATAACTGTAAACTGTACAAATATCTTTATACAAATAATATTAAACATCCCAAATCCCTTCAGTTTCCAAGCACTACACAAATATCTTCATACAAATAACATTAAACTTCCCAATTCCAAGCACTAGACAAATAACTTTAAACTGTACAAATATCTTTATTCAAATAACATTAAACTTCCCAATTCCAAGCACTACACAAATAACTTTACACTACACAAATATCTTCTTACAAATAACATTAAACTTCCCAATTCCAAGCACTACACAAATAACTTTAACTTTACACCTCCCAAATTCTTTCTTTACACTCTTCCAATACAGTAAACTTCCCAATTTTTCCAAGCACTACACAAATCACTTTATCTATACATATTTCCTACATACAAATAACATTAAACTTCCCAATTCCAACCACTACACAAATAACTTACCTACCCAATATCTTTGACTCAATAACATTAACTTCCCAATTTCCAGCACTCAACAAATAACTTTAAATCTAACAAATTTCTACATACAAATACCATTAAACTTTCCCAATTCCAAGCCCGCACTACACAATAAACGTTACACTACACAAATATTTCATACAAATAACATTAACCTTCCAATCCACCAAGCACTACACAACTAACTTTACACTACACAAATATCTTTAACAAGAACATTAAACTTCCCAATTCCCCACACTACACAAATACTTTCCAGTACACAAATATCTTCATACAAATAGCATTAAACTTTCCAATTCCACGCCACTACAACAATAACTTTACACTACACAAACATCTCTTATAAATAACATTTTTTGTTTTTCACTTCCCAATCAAGCACTACATACAACAATAAACTTTAAACTTTCAAATATCTTTATTCAAATAACAGTAACATTCCCAATTCCCCAAGCACTCCACAAATAACTTTACACTACAACACAAATATCTTTAGACAATACATGAAACTTAACTTTCCTAATTCCAAGCACTACAGAATACTTTACACTCACAATATCTTTAAGAACAAATCACATTAACCGTCCCATTCCAATCAACACTACACAATAACTTTACAACTACACAAAAATCCTTCCTATCTTCCTTACAAATAACGTTACTTCCCAATTTCCGCACTACACAATACTTTAATCTATAAATTCTACATAGCAAATAACATTAATCTTCCCATTCCAACATTACCAATAACTTTAAACAGTAGAAAATATCTTTAGGCACATAACATTAAACTCCCAATTCCCAACCACTACACAAATAACTTCAACACGACTCAAATATCGTCATACAAATAAGCATAACGTCCAATTCAAGCACTACACAGAATAACTTTAATCGTCCACCTTTCTACAACACAAATAACATTAAACTTCCTTCCCAATTCCAGAGCACTATAAACAAAAACAAAAAACCAAACACAAAACAAATAACGTGTAACAGTAGAAATACTTAGCAAAATAAAATTAAAACTTCTATTCAGCACTACACAATAACTTTAAACGTACAAATATCTTTCTTCAAATAAACAAGTAACTTCCTAATTCCCACCCTACAACAATACCTTTTAACCCCACACAAATGCAAAATCCTTTTTAGACAAATAACATGTAAAGCTTCCCAATTCCAAACACTACACAAATAACTTTACAGTACCAAAATCGTCATCCAAATAACATAAACTTCCCAATTCCAGCACTAACACAAATAACTTTACACTACCAAACATCTTCTTACAATAACATTCGACTTCCCTTCCCAATTCCCAAGCACTACACAATTAACTTTACACTACAAAGACACACTATCTTCAACAAATAACATTAATTAAACTTCCCCAATTCCAAGCACTACACAAATAAACTTTAACTGTACAAATATCTTTATACAAATAACATTAAACTCCAATTCCACCACAACCACAATAACTTACACTACAAACAACATCTTCATACAAATAGACATTAAAACTTCCCAATTTCCAAGCCTACACAAATAACCTTTACACTACACAAATATCTTCATACAAATCACATTAAACGTCCCATTCCAACGCACCGACCACAAATAACTTTACAGTACCCACATATTCTTCATACAACTAACATTAAACTTCCCAAGTTCCAAGCACTACACAATAACTTTAATCTATCCAAATTTCTACATACAAATAACATTAAACTTCCCAATTCCAAGCACTACACAAATAACTTTACACTACACAAATATCTTTATACAAATAACATTAAACTTCCCAATTCCAAGCACTACACACATAACTTTACCCTACACAAATATCTTTATACAAATAACATTAAACCTCCCAATTCCAAGCACTACACAAACAACTTTACACTACCCAAATATATTTATACAAATAACATTAAACTTCCCAATTCCAAGCACTACACAAACAACTTTACACTACACAAATATCTTTATACAAATAACATTAAATTTCCCAATTCCAAGCACTACACAAATAACTTTAAACTGAACAAATATCTTCATACAAATAACATTAAACCTCCCAATTCCAAGCACTACACAAATAACTTTACACTACACAAATATCTTCATACAAATAACATTAAACTTCCCAATTCCCTTCAGTTTCCAACACTACACAAATAAATTTAAATTACACTAATATCTTTATACAAATAACATTAAACTTCCCAAATCCCTTCAGTTTCCAACACTACACAAATAACTTTAAACTACACAAATATCTTTACACAAATAACATTAAACTTCCCAATTCCAAGCACTACACAAACAACTTTACACTACACAAATATTTTTATACAAATAACATTAAACTTCCCAAACCCCTTCAGTTTTCAACACTACACAAATAACTTTAAACTACACAAATATCTTTACACAAATAACATTAAACTTCCCAATTCCAAGCACTACACAAATATCTTTAAACTGTACAAATATCTTTATTCAAATAACATTAAACATTTAAAATCCCTTAATTTTCCATGACCACACATTTTTGAAGGTTGCAAAGTATTGTCTAATTATCATTATAGAAAAAAATTGCAGAAAATATCAAGATATAATGTATTGTCAGTATCGCACACCCTTAGATAAGAGGCATGCTCAAGAAGGTGGGATTTGAATCCTGCGCTTTCTGCTCCACAGTCCTGTACCTTAATTATTACTCAACTATTAGTCAATTAAGAAAAACACGACCATAACATTTTCTTTTTCTCTGACCACTGCAACAGAGCTGCAATCCCTAACAGGAGCTGCCGTATGAATCCACAATGTAAAGCCACGCTCAGAAAATGAAACAGCATTTGTAAGCAAGACTCCATTGTGTGAGTTCACTCAGTTTTGCAGAAGTGCCCCATTGAGCCGCACAATGATGCCCTAGTCAAATGCAAGGCTGCTTACCTGGAAAAATAGGCTTGTTGGCGGTTGAGATTTCGTCTGGTCCAATTAGTGCTCCAGGCTTTCAGAGGGGTGTTGGGGGGGTTTGGCTTGTTCGTCCTCAAGGTGCCCATCATCTTAGCAGGAACTGGATCTGAATTAGCTTACAGGATTTCAATTGCGGGCTGATCATTTTGGTTCTGTAATTTCCCTGGGGTTTTATTTCTGGAATTGCAAATCTAGTAGCATTCAGAGCAGAAACAGCTTCTGGAGGAGGAAGGAAGAATCCTCTGTAAAAGCCGAAATTTGTAAACATAGCTGAAATTGCTCATTCGGAGCTGTGCTCCTGGATTTTCTCGATCTTTTTAATAACGTTTCTACGAAGGATTCTCGTTCGTTACGCCTGTTTTCACCCAGAAAGAATTGGTGTGTCATGAGACAGAGTGCAATTGATATTGTTTTATAAATGATTGTTTTGCATAACGTGACCTTCAGTCCACTTATTAAACACTGCAGTACAAGACTATCCATTCATCATAATGCAGCAATTAGAGGTGCAGCTGTATGAATAATTTAAAGTCTATTTTCCATACCCTTGGAAATCACATTTAAGGTTTTATGCAAAAGTTTAGGGAGCCCTGCTCAAATAACACGTCTTGTTCATTTTAGCAATAAAAAGAAGTTATAAATCATTTGCTCATATTTCAATGAATAAATAACAAGTCGTACCCATGCTATGAACGTTGCAAACTGCCACTGGGTAATCACCACTTAGCATTGTGCTTTGTGCTTGTCGTGTGACCTTTGCTGGACAATCCCTCTTAGCAAAATGAGCATCAGTACTGAATTTCCTATATTTGTACACAGTTTTATCCTCTCTTAGTGTATCTACATAAATACTGGGTCTTTAAGAAATGCTTTAAATGTTTTTACAATTTCTTCTGCAACGTGTTTGAACAGATCATTCTTACAACCCCAAATCAGAAAAAGTTAGGACGGTACAGAAAATGCAAATAAATGCAGGTGGTTATAATCATGATTTAGTACAAAAGTATCCAGTTTATCAACAGATGGGCAAGAAAATTATCAAAGTGATTAAAAACAATGTTCCTCAAAGAGAGTGGAAGGGATTTACATATCTCTTTCTCTACAGAGCATAATATCATTAAACAATTCAAGGAATCTGGAGGAATTTCAGTACGGAAAGGGTAAGAGCACAAGCCTAAACTGAAGAGGGGTGATCTCTGATCCCTCAGGCGGCACTGCATCAAGAACCGTAATTCATCAGTAGCTGATGAACCACATGGACATGGGATTACTTTATCAAACCTTTATCAAGCTCTACAATTCAGAGTTACATTCACAAATGCCACTTAAAACGTTACTATGCCTTATGTTATAAGAAGCCTTATGTTAACCATGTCCAGAAGCGGTATCGACTTCTCTGGGCTTGAAGGCATCTGGGATGGACCATCACACAGTGGAAATATGTATAGTGCTCAGACCAATCAGTATAACAGATCTTTTTGGAAGAAATGGATGCCGTGTGGTCTGGACCAAAGTCGAAAAAAAGGACCATCCAGACTGTTATGAGGAACGAGTCCAAAAGCCAGGCTCTGTCATGGTATGGGGTCGGGTCAGGGTCTTTGGTAAAGATCATTTACACTTCTGTGATGCAGCATTACTGCAGAAAAGTACACTGAGATTTTAGAGCAACATAAACTGTCTTCAAGACGACATCTTTCACAGGGACGTCCATGCATTTTTCAACAAGGCAATGCAAAACAAGCCAAATCAGAAAAAGTTGGGACTGAAATTTGCAAATCCCAACATTGTTTTTAAACATTTCATTAATGTTGGACTGTGGTAGCTTAGCGGGTAAGGTACTGGACTATGGACCAGAAGGTCCAGGGTTCAAATCCCACCTCTGCCAAGCTACCACTGTTGGGTCCTTGAGCAAGACCCTTAACCCACAATTGCTTGGATTGTAAGGTTGTACCAATTGGAAGTCACTCTGGATGAGTGCATCTGCTAAATGACATAAATGTATAATTATTTTGTTACACATTTGTTGATAAACTGGAGATCATGTTTCGATGTGGCCTGCACATGAAGTAAAAAAAAAAGCGTTTGCTTAACTCTGACACTGATGGTGTGCTCACACTCGGTGATCTGTACTGCGCCAGAGCACATTTGATCCCCAAAATGCGCTGTGTTTGACTAATATGATTGCTCGTTAAGGCACAGTGTGAGCACAAGCCAGCCGGGGTGTGGGGAGAGGGGACAATCATGCTCTGGCACGGTACAAGGCAACCGGGCATAGTGTGAGTACACCCTGAGAAACAAGCTCCTTTATAACAAACAGGTTGTGTTTGTCATTCTTCAGTTTGCTCTCCATCGTCATCTCGAAACACCCCAGAGCGTCTCGCTATGATTAGAAGAACAGATTTTGTATGAGCGGTTGGTTGTTCCTGTGAATAAACATTTCAGGCCTTGAGGGAACAAGCTGAACTTCTCTTTACAGTGATGGAAAAAAACACCTAAAATAACACAACGTTCTGTGTAACTCATCTTCCTAACAATGCAACTCTAACGGAGCTCATAATGCACACAACAGGTGGATAATTTCGATTATCTGCACTCCATCCATTCTTCTGCATTGGCAGTAACCTGTACAGAGGGGCGTGTGAAGAAAACAAACACTCATGCTTATGAGACTCTGAGCGCTCATACTCCCATTATCTCCTGAAAAGGTTACATTTAATTAATGAATACGATATGATTAATGCAGCTTACATAATACACGCTACTCAAAGAGACTCTGTTTTGTGCAGTTCAGTTTATCATTAAATGAGGCGTTAATTAAATCCAGGCACTTGGCGGCACCGCGGCAATTTGTTAGCTCACCTCTGCGGTGGCGCTGCTTCATGGCTCGGCAGTGCCCTCCAGCCAGGTCAGCCGTCCCTCAGGCATGTATGAATGAGGAGAGGCAGGATGGGGGATCATCTGCTGCGCCGGTGCTGCAGCAGCAGCCCATACCTAGTCCAGGGATACATAGTTGCCTGGACTTTGAGGATAGGCTCTAGAGAATCCCCACTATGATCTGGAAAGGGAAATAACAAAGTATGTAGAGAAACAGATGGACTACAGTCTGTACTTGCAGAACTACAAAGTGCTTCCATATGATAAGTGGAAGTGATAAAATGAACAATGAATGTAGAAACAAGGATATATATATCCCACAGACGGGAATCGACCCTAGACAGTGTGCAATCCAGCATTAAGGCGCACACGCTCATTCACACTGGGACATTTTTAGAGGCACTAATTGACTTAACGCATGTCTGTGGAAGGTGCAAGGGAAGAGGCGTCCACGGAGGAACCCAACGGAGACTCAGAGAGCTCGTGCAACCTGCACACAGGTGAAATCTAGGCTGAGCATTGAGCTGTGGGTTGAACTGTATCGCCTACATAGACGCACTGTATACCCACTTATTCAAAGTCACACTTGGGGTGTCAGGAAAGGTGGAACCCTTTAGAATTTTCTAGATTTCTGCATAAATTTGATCTAAAACATCATCAGATTTTCACACAAGTCTTAAAAGTAGATAAAGAGAACCCAGTTAAACAAATGAGACTAAAAATTATATATTATATTATAAATTATATTAAATATTATACTTGAGGATAATGATCCAATATTACATCTTAGTGAGTGGCAAAAGTATGTGAACCTCTAGGATTAGCAGTTATTTTGAAGGTGAAATTAGACTCAGATGTTTTCAACCAATGGGATGACAATCAGGTGTGAGTGGGCACCCTGTTTTATTTAAAGAACAGGGATCTATCAAAGTCTGCTCTTCACAACATGTTTGTGGAAGTGTATCATGGCACGAACAAAGGAGATTTCTGAGGAGCTCAGAAAGAAAGTTGATGCTCATCAGGCTGGAAAAGGTTACAAAACCATCTCTAAAGAGTTTGGACTCCACCAATCCACAGTCAGACAGATTGTGTACAAATGGAGAAAATTCAAGACCATTGTTACCC